>PDNB01000271.1:0-31285 GCA_002573585.1 Helicocarpus griseus UAMH5409
TTTTTTTTTTTTTTTTTTTTTTGGCTCATAGCAGTTCAAGGAGAGATGAGCTCTCTCTCTCTCCCAAGCTTCTTTTTGACATCGTTACCTTTTTGATGCTGTGTTTTTGAAGCATCAGTTGATGAGTTTTTAGTCTCATATATAGAAAGCAGATATACATAAAAAAAGAGAGTTTTATTTCAATTTCAAAGTACCTTATGATTCTTTGCATGATACAAGTAACGTGCGTTGTCTGTGTCTTAAAAGATTTAATGAGTAGGGATCAAGACAGTAGTCCTGAAACCAAGCTGTGCCAGAAAGAAGTGAAAAGAAAGGGAGGAGAGTAGAGTGTCTCAGGAAATCATTGCCATTTTTCAAATCAGTTAGATAAATTTGGTGGGCGTCTTGAGGAGAGTGACATGTTAAAGAGGAATCCGGAATATACACACAAGAAGACCATATGTCCTCTTTTCGTTTCTCCTTTTAGATATGTAGGTGGAAAAAGGGAACGGAAAATAAGGGGTTAGAATAGGAGAACACATCTCAGCATTTGCTTGAGAAGATTGGAAACGCCTACCTAGCTCGCACAGTTCGTCCTCACCAGAGGGCATATAAGCCCCTCGCGGAATCTCCCGCCTCCGCTTTGATCCCTAACGCCAGTTCAATGGTAAATTGATTCAGGCGCGGTAAACAATTGCTCTCCGTTTTCCTTTGAGGAAATTGAGGGCGACTGAAAGGCTACAACATATAGAACCTTGAATAGGTACTAAGGCCTCTCGATCATTGCCTGCTGGCAAGATTGTGAGAAGGAGTCTGAATGCTCCTGTACTTTAACCCTAAGAAGGTACCGGGTTTTGATATCAATTGACTTTAAGACAGTCTGCCATTTTTGAAGATAGAGCTGCTTTTCTCACCTCATGAAAAGAGTGTACTTTCACAGCCAGCTTCAGGTCCTCTCCCTTCTGCGGTCTTTTTCTTCATTCTTCTCAGTTTCACCATCGAGTGAGTTTCCTCCTCCTTCTTCTTGACTCGGCACCACATAACCAATCGATCAACAATTGGAAGAGATATAGCCTATTCAAGCCTGGCAATGACATACCATGTTTTCATCCTACAGGAGAAGGGGCTTGGACTCTATCACCAACCGCTACCACCTTCTTGAGGAAATGTTCAATGATATTGTGCCATCTTTCCCCTTTTTCTCATTGCTCAGCAGATAAGGAAGAAGCGGCTTTCACCTTCTTCTTGGCGAGCTTTATTTCCCTTGAGAAGTCATTTCGAAGCTAGCCTTTGTCACTTCTAACAGCCTTTGGGCTTCAAGGGACATACGAGAAAGCTTTCAGTGCCGTAAATGAGATGCCATCATTTATTTACTACTCTCTCTCTTCAAAGCAAAAGCGGGTTTTAGAATGAGATAGTTGTATGCTTTCAAACATACAACTGATACTGCTTTCTTTGCATGACACAAGTATCAGCATTGCAGGCCCTCTGCAGTTATGAATATTGATCATATTTATAAAGAGGAGAGGAAGAATTCTGTCTTATCAAGTTTCTGTTGTGATGAGTAGAGAGCAGGAACATTTCAGCACTTCTTGCATCATGTTCTGAAGATTTCTTGTCAACATTCTCAGCATTTTCTATATCTCTGGTGGATTGCCGGTTCATGTACTGAGCTGTTCTTTTTTATCATGCTTATCAACATATCAGCATTATTATTATTATTTATTTTATTATTATCGTCTTCAATAATGGTTGCTGTATATCGTTTTCTCCCCCACCAATTCGTATGCCCGTTGCAGTAGCAGCACAGCGCGTGGCCTTTGGCGATGTGGACACTGCGCTAGGCTGCAAACAGACTAGCGTAGCCGTTTGTGGTGCATTGACTGCATTCCTGCTGACGTCACTCGGCGAGCATATGCACGATGACGGCATGGCTCCGGTTTACAAGGTTTGCATCCTTTTTGGAGGGGAGAAGGGGAAAGGGCAGGACGAAGCGAAAAAGAAGTTACATCACCGCATGTTGGGTTTGGAATCGAGGATGGAGAATGGATTGGTAGCACTTATCACCCAATGCTATACTACTATATAAGAGACGGAGGAAGAACGTAGTTGGCTTTGTTTGATGATGTTTTAAACGTCTTTCAATTCGCCTAGGAGGACGAGGTAGCCACGGCCACCGCATGCCATTGCGAACCCCGGCGGGTGGTTAAACACACAAAAAACACCAAGTCAGGTCCCCGTGCGACCGCCTTTTCAGCATCATCATCACCGAAGAGACATCAACGGGAATTATTCGGATGCGACAGTGTGAACTGTGCAGCCCGATGACATGACAGCAAACAAACAACATCCCACACAACAAATCACAACCACGTCCATATGAACGGGATGGGGGGTTGACGGGGAATCAGTATGGACTTGTGATGATTGAGGGTACCTCTACTACCTACTACTACCTCAAGAGTCAAGAGTCAAGAGTCAAGAGTCAAGAGGGAGGCAGGCAGCCTTTGCAGCCCAAACTCGACGGCGAGATTCCTTTGGACAAAAAGGGCGCCATGCCATCTCGAGATCGCTCTTTTTCTTTTTTAGTTCCTTCTAGGAGTATGAACTCCCATTCCTTCTCACCCGCATCCATGATGACGGAACTTCACGGGATCAATGCCCTATGCTTGATATCAGTGGATGCACAGAAAATACCCCTTCCATCCCATGCCTCCCATGCGCTCGTTCTCCGAGACCTACTATTCTATTCCCATCTCCGGACGTCGTACGGGTATCTTCTCACCCCCCTCCCCCTTCTTCCCCTGCCACCAACACTGTGGGTTCAGGGTTGGAGCCAATGCCATGCACACAAACAACTGCTGGCTAGTCGCTATGATGACGATGATACCCGCTCTGGCGTCACACCCATACCAGCCACCGAATTAAAGTACATGTCACCGGGCCTAGCCTGATTTCTGAAACTGCCGACGAAGAAGCGGATACCAGTCTATCTAGACGAGTCAGAAGCGTGCCTTTTAAGCAAAAGATTTATGGAGTCCTTGAGGTAAGTTTCTTGTGGTGGGGTTTGTTTTTTTGGCGCAATAATAATGGCGGGTTTTGTTGCTGTTTGTGCTTTTCTTAAAAAAAGAAGCCAAACAGAAGGAGGGAAGCGTATGGAGAACAAAGGAGAGAAAAAAAAAAAGAAAAAAAAAAGTCGAATCCAGGCCCAGTCCAGACTGCGACGATCTTGCCTTTTAGACAAACAAGCTCCATTTTCCGACGATTTTTATTGACTGGCTAAAATGCTCATGCAATCGACGGGCAAAGGCCACATGTGAGACCTAGTAAATGGAAAGAGACAACTCGGTAAAATAAGGAATTTATTAAAAGAAACATCAATCCATCATCAAACATCCATGAGCAAGGCGTGATACACGCGTAACAGATACATGACGAGAGCGAGGAAAGCGGGATGAAATGAACATTTCAAAAGAAATATCTCCGCTGTTGTTATCTTATCGCCCAAACAGCCACCCCGCTTTCATCATCATTGCACTCCTTTTCGGAGAGTGGCATTATCTTCTACTACTACTACACATTTCTCATGCGCTGCTTTCAAATAATCGACGGTAAACTCCGTCAACTCCTGATAGATACATTACTTCAATATTGTCCGTAGTAACAAGTAGGTAGGTGAGTTGACGAGAAGCCGGAAATAAACGAAGCTCAAACTTCACAAAAAATCAGCCGCCGGGGCGCCGCGGAGAAGTGTAAAAATAGTGATCGAGGATGGATAGATAAAATGAATATGCACATAACGGGGAAATCTACCTAGTTAGTACCAGGTTTCCCTATCTTCTCTCACCGACAGTTTTAACTGAAAATCTTACCCTTCACGGGGGCTGCAGGAGTCAAAAAGGCAAAAAGGCAAAAAGTACATAATTCCCCCCTCCCTGCCCCGGACCATGTGCAGGCTCTATTTTTCGGGGGAGGGCCAGATCTGGACCAGCAACTACTACTAGCTAGAAAAAAGAAAAAAGAGAAGAAAAGAAAAGAAAAGGATTTAAACGTCAGTGTGCCATCGCACTTTGGCCGCTTTGGCGCTTTCTTTTCTGCGGGATCGATCACGTCGGGCTTTGTGATGGCTTAGTCTTCACTGCGTTAATTCTATGGCTACTTGAAGAATAATAAATATACATATACAAGAAACATGTGCTTGATCGAGACATGTCTTCAGCGAGAGATGATATACCTTAGCTTAGGTACGGAGAGATCTACTAGCCCCATGGATATTTCCGCTTGCACGTTCAGTCGACGGTTACCCCTCCTTAGCCCTCCCTCTCGTCTTTTCTCTAAGAGTCTAAAAAGATTTTGAAAGATATGAATTCTAATCTCAAGAGGGTTTACTTTGAACACCGTGCGTTGACAGATGAGGGATTGAAATTCACCTCTGGAATTTAAATGTCTTCCTCACCCAACAGCCGAAATAAAATGAATGTAGAGGAGGTTGTTCGCGCCACAGTTCATTACTATTCCCCCCTCATCGGAAAAAAACGCCATTAAGTCGTCTCCAGAAATCGGCCAGCGAGCCTATGAGCCTAGCTCCAGGGGCCGGACTTTCAAGAGCCAGAAAACGAGAACAACATGATTGGTAGCAAACCCGCCCATCACGGCTATCCATGGGTTGGATTTGCAAGCGTTGTCGGATTTGAAGGTTGCGGAAGACAGTTATAATTTTAGGATGTGTGTGCTTGTGTGAGAGGTGTGTGTGTGTGTGTGCCTGTACGATGATCTTCCATCTGGATGGATTTTCGCCATAGGTTGAACTGACAGGAAGAAGAAGAAAGGAAGGGAAAAAAAAATGTTACCTTTCCCCATTATTTATTTTTCTTATCCAGATGACCGCAATTCTCCGTTCCATTGATTCCCCTTGCAAAACCCGACAACGAGGAAAAGAGGAACCGGACCCGCCCTCTTGGGCAGTTCAACCAGCAGCGCACCGCTCTCCTTTTTATCTTTTATTTTTACCTATTTGTCTGTTTCCTTCGAGGCCAGCTGCTTTCTTGCCAATTCTTCCTTGGACTCTGGAGGCGGTTGTGTGTGTGTTTAAAAGTATGCGCGTCCGTGCAGCTCGAAGTGGCATATGATTTTGATTCTTCCTTTTTCCAGCATTTCTTTCTGATAGAGATATTTTAATTGTCTTTTGTCTTCGGTGTCTCCTCCTCCCCCCACTAAACAGACACCAGGTCTGGCGAGAACCTCAGAACGTGGATGCTCGAGCGGTGATGAGCTGGTGATCGGCGTGGTTGCATGCTGCTCTGTTACGTCAGTGGTGGATGTCAAGTCGAGGGGATATGTGGTGCATGGCATGGCGTTTCCTTGGGGAGGGGTAAGTTGGGAAATATATTCAATGCAATACACACTGCCGTGTTTGCTTCCATCCACGGTGCTGGTCCATATGTGCTGGTCCCCTGTTATTGGCGGGGTACTGGAATAATAAACAACAACAACAATATTAATGATATCGAGAAGAAAGGTGTGAAGAGGAGGGGCAACTTGCAAGAGGGGGGAGGTGGGGGTAGGCATTATTTATTTATACATACATGTACACTGCTGCCGCTGGTCGTAGACTCGTAGTAGTGATAGGCGGCATAGGGAGTTGCGTAGCCTGGATCCTCAGGGGCTTCCGGGGGGCGACAACCCCGTACGTATAGTTAAAGCCCTTACCCGCATCGACCACATCATAGGGACTGGCACGCCTAAAACCCTCCAAGGAGTTCATATCGGAAGAACAGAAAATAGTAATGTTGCAATAATGAAACCACGTAAATCAATCCCAATCCAATCCGCTTTCTTCACCGACAGAATCTGGAGAGAAAAGAACCCGACAGCGACCTGGCCCCTCCGCGATGCGATCGTAGTTCACGGAGTTATTATTAGTTTAGTTGTTGTTATCATCATCATCGTCGTCTTTTTTTTTTTTTTCTCATCGTGGGTTGGGTGTTTCCCCACCATCTTTTTTCCACAACCCGCCGCCACTCCTCTTGTTCCTCTGTTGTTCTCCTCTCCTCTCCTCTCCTCTCCTCTCCTCTTTTTTTCTTTCTTTTCTTTTTCTCTCCCCCTCGTCCTCTGCCCCTGTGGACAGCGTCCTGACCTTTTGACTTCCTCTCTCTTCCTGCAGTTTCAATGCGGTGTCCTTCTCTTCCTAATTCCGACAGCCTGGTTCCCGTCTGCAGACAACATCATTAGCATACATCTCCCCGAGTCAAAGCCAAAGCCAAAAGAAAAAGAAAAAGCAAAGCAAAACGAAAACAAAAGCAACAGGAAGCTTGAAAGCCAAACCCGAGACAATTAGAGGCACCTAGACTTTGCTGCTATATGCGCCACACCCCTCACTTTACGGGCTTCCAATAACTTGATACCATCCATCCATCTACCATCTACCATATCACTCTTACAGCTCTCCATTCTCCTCCCTTCTTCGTTTCTTGTGCTGTTAAAAGAGGTAAAAAGGCTAAGTAAGTTGACACGCTCTTCTCTTTCTATCACCATCATCCTACACATACTTCCCGCCGTGCATCTGCATTGCTTTTGCTTGGGAGATTTGCCTTTCTCCGCGCCAGACACGGCTTTATTAGGCCCGAGCTTCATTTTCTGTTTTCTTCACTCTTCACTCCTCCACTCCTCATCGCGTGTCAAACCTCAACCTCCTGTCCTTACCTCTGCTGTACATCACTGCTATATACAGTTGTTTTGTTTTGAGGTATATCAACGGCGTTTGTCCATGAGCATTGTCTGCTTTTATCAATCAACCACTGACCTGTACTGACACAAGAAAGAAATATAGGGTGCCAATTACCTACCTACCTCTGTATATCATAAATCGTCCACACAGCTTGGCACAATTTCAATTGTCAAGCTCTGAGAAACCATCATTGCTGCAGGTAAAGTTAGTTGTGTTCTTTTGCCCCTTTCTATATATGTATATTATTTCGCCAGTTTCTCTTTATTTCTATTCTTGAAACACCTGTACAAAGAGGCATCACCAGTTGATTGCTGTGTAACTTGTCTGTGCAATCTGCATCTGACTCTACGCAGCGGACTATTCACCAAAACACTCCCTGTGAAAACTGCACAGATGAAACAGCATGTTCTGGATGGAGGCGGCTGGAAGGTTTTTGTATGAGACACGGCGGATAAGAAGAAGGTTGCTGGGTGGTCGATCTGATCAACTAACCTTACCACTGTTGCTGCCAGGGAGATTCTAGACCTGGTGTTTTCTCCTGCCCCTCTTCGCTTTTGCTTATATTTGCCTTCTTGCCACGAAAATTCAATCACATTAATTTAGCCCATTCCACCACCACCACCACCACCATCATCATCATCATTCTTCTTGTCACACGCTTTATTTACTGACACGGCAACAAAAAGGAAGAATTCTACGTCCACTTCCCGATAATCGACATCTCTACTTTCTCGATACATTCTCCCTCGTTTCACGAAGCTAGTTTCTTCGCTTCTCCATCTGCATCTTCTTCCCGATAGAATCCAGCAGACGTCTTTCTCGCCCGAGCGATAACAATATACTACTTTCCGGCTCTGCGATCGCAACATATTTGCTCCCGCTGTCTTCTGCGAGGGCTACTTCTTTCGACTTTGAAAGTCGGTTTACTAGATTCATCAAGCGACGTCCTTGATAACGAATAAATGCCATATCTGGCCTACCAAACCCACTCCTCCGCCCATCCCAACTTCTCCAACATGGCACCCTCAGCTGCAGTATGTACAGCCCGTTCCGTTTCTCTCTCTTTTTTTTTTTTTTTTTTTTTTGTTGGGGGTACGTATCTCTTAACTAATTTCACACATGCACAGGCCGACAACACGGCTCAGGACCTTTCCTCTCTAGACGATGTCGTCGAGCAATCAACCTTCGAACAAATCCTAGAGATGGACGATGATGACGAACACGAATTCAGTAAAAGCATAGTATACGGGTTTTTCGACCAGGCGGAAAGCACTTTCGCAAAGATGGAGACCGCAATGTGAGTGAGGGACAACGCCCGTTTCCCCGTAGTATTTCCTTTATGACGTCATCACCCCTCCCAACGCACCACCACACTAGACTCTCGTACCACATATATTCCTCACCACTATTGAAAACAAGACAGAACACAGTGCTAATCAACATTCAAAATGACCTTTTACCTATGCACAGTCGTTCAAAAGATCTCAAGGAAATTTCTCAACTAGGCCACTTTCTCAAAGGATCTTCGGCTACCCTCGGCCTCACTAAAGTAAAAGAAGCCTGCGAAAAGATTCAACATCTCGGCGCGGGCAAGGACGAATCCGGCACCGTTGACGAGCCCAACGTGGCAACCTCTCTAGCAAGCGTGAGGAAGACCCTTGAGGACGTCAAAACCGACTACCATGACGTCGTAACACGTTTGAGAAGATTTTACGGCGAAAAGGTCTAGACGATAATACTGTAATCAATGATGGCTTAGGAATACGAATTGGATTGAGGAGCTGGTTTGTTCGAAAGCAGCGGGATAGAGGCACGCAATTGGCCAGTGTCTTGTTGGTGTGATTTCCCCTTCCCCTTTTTACCATCGTCCCTGGCGCGCCCTTACTCCCGTTAATGTCTTCTCTTTTCCCCTTTACACAAATCCTCCGTTCATGTAGCTTCCGTTTTCTTTGCTCTTACATCTCTTGATACCATACGTACCGCACCATGCCATGTTATTTCTTCGTTCTATCCGGTGTTCCGGCCAAAATATCCCTCACGTTTGTCTACCCTCTCTCTCTTAAGCGCTTCCTTCAAACCTAGACTGTTCTCCCCTTCTGTTATGATACATGGCATACTAGCATAATCCTCATACCCTCAATGATCTGTCTACTTACCCGTACTCACCTTATATACCTTCCTCTCCATCCTGCCATATACTTCGAAGAGAAAGAACAGAGAATCAACTTCATTTCCTACTCGGTCCAAATGAATTAACTGTCTATTACTTTCTCTCTACCCCACTTTCTGCTGTCGCCATCATCTCATGCTATGATGAAGCTCCTCTTAGAGGGAGAAAGAATTGGCTCAACAGGTCTGGAAGACTTGCTCTGATCATGTGTTATTTGATTGTCTGCTTATGATATCAATGAATCGTTAGTAGTAGTAAAAGCACTGAATGCTTCTTTGACTGACCTTCTTCAATTGTAATTCCAGATAAAACGATAAGCAGGTGAGCAGATAGATGATGCAATTTGTGCCTCTTGTTACTTGTGTGAATGTGTTTGTTTACTTGCTTTTGATACCCCGGATGCCACGTGACCTGTCCCGCACTGGCCTAACCGTATGTGGCCTAGCGGCGCGCGTTGATGGCGCCTTCCCAACGTCGCTGTTTCCCTTTCTGGCCACGCATCCGCCCTGCTCCTTCTTCTCTCAGGTTTCAAACGCGCTTTCTTCTTTTATTTTTTTCTATTTTCTCCTCCTCCTTCTCTCATTGCGCACTTCTATCTCAATCCTTGCTACGGGTTTACTGCCTGCTACCGTCTAATACTTTTTATCTAAGTTATATAACTTAACCTCTTATGTAATACTTGTCCTTTACTTCAACGTACCATCCCCCCTCAAGTAAAACACTACAAAAGCACAGAAGAAAGGAGAAAGAAGAGCGCAAAAGGAGAGAGAAAAGGAAAACAGAAAGGAATCACAATTACCCCCTCAATTAACCTCACAATGCGTCTCTCATCCACCCTCCTCCTTCTCCCAGCTCTAGCTGCCGCGCAGGACCAGATCCCGCTCGGGGACCGCTTGCAGGGCTGGTTCAACAAGGCCAAGTCCCTCCTCCCAACCGCCACCCCCGTCGTGTCCTCCGCTGCCGAATCCGTCGCCTCTACTGCAAGCTCCAAAGCTGCCCCCAAGTACATTGAGAAGGAGGTTGTGCCCATCAAACTGTCCAATTGGCAGTCTCTGCTTGCCCCTTCCAGCCATGGCCTAGCTAAGGAGTGGTTGATTTATGTCACGGGCGGGAACAAGACGTGTTTCGGCCGCTGCGGAAATGCGGATAAAGCTTGGAATGTATGTATATATATCCTATATAAAAACGATCCTACCCTGCCGTCTTTTATCAGTTGGTATGACATGTACTTTATATTAAAACAAATAATCCAGGCCTCCATCCCCCTCTTTTCCACAGACGTGACCTCCCCCACCCTCGGAAAAATCGACTGCGAATCTGAAGGCATTCTCTGCTCCGTCCTGTCCGCTGGGCCCCCCAGCGTCTGGCATTGGCAGGTGCCCGCCCGCGAGCTCGACCAGCCCAAGCCGGAAACCGCCATCCGAATCGTCCGCCTCAACTCGACTACTGTGGATGCTGAGACCATCTACAAGGTTCACTCTGAGAAGCAATGGGAGAAGAGGCAGCCGCTGCAGGGCGCTCTGCACCCCGTTGATGGCGCGCTGGCCAAGTACGGGCTTAATGTGCCGCTGGGATATGTGCTTTTCGGCATGGGCATGGTTCCCAGTTGGTTGATGATGGTTGGCATTAGCTTTCTTAGCCGGACTATCATGTGAGTTTCTACTTTCCTGGTTTTATTCTGTGTTGTGTGCTGTTAGTTGAGTTACTGACAATGCTTTGAACAGGAGCCGGAGAGTGGGTCCCACTGCACGACCCCAGGCTGCTCCCCCTGCAGGCGCTGCGCAGTAAAAGATATACGAAATGAAATCTTTTTTTTGCTATGTCTGATAGCTTTTTGTTATTATTACTGATTGTTTCCGGTTATTTCCCCCACTATGTCGAATACGAAGAGGATTACTATATATGAGTTGTATATAACGAGTTTTTTTTTCTGCTAGCCTTTTCCCTACCTTTTGTTTTAAGAACCCGTGGTAGGCATCTGATGGATGATTTCTTATGGTTTGATCTCGAGCTATTTGAAGAAAAAAAAAGTGCGGTTGGTTATTTTCCCCCTTTTTTTTCTGCTTCTCCGCATTTTGTTTTAATAAAGCCGTTCTCTAGTTTACCTTAGTATCTAATATTGTGTTATATCTACCTACAATGTCATAAAGCAAGGATAAAGAAACCAGAAATATAGAGAAGGATGTCGCCCTCAATCTCAAGGCGGGCACAGAACAAGTCCTGGTTGAATAGAAAAGAGTATACAGGTATGTAGAGTGATGAAAGAGTGCCTGCCGCCTGTACCAAGGGGGTCTGCCTTCCTATATCAGACCTCACATGGTCTCGTTCTGTTTGAGAGGGAATCCAAAGCTTCAGTTCTTGACGATGACAACATACACAAGCATACCTAGGTACTTCAAACCATCACGTCAAATCGCCCATTCTGCAAAACAGGAGCCTCTAGGGTGGAAGCCATCGGGCAAAAAGGGTTTCATCCAAAAGCCAGGAACCTATGCCGAGGTTAGAGCTGTTGGCGCTGCGCCTGACGACCTAGCTTTGCTATTTTCGTTCATTGAAACAAATGTAGCTCTGCAACTTTCGATTTAGAGCAAAATTACTTAGTATTTTCTACCCTGATCATGCTCGAAAGCGTAAAGTCCCAATAAGCAAATCAATATATCATGGAAAAAATTTCGCTTAATTCAAGAAAATCTAATGAGATGTACATGTTATCAACTCCCGATATCACACCTCAGTCACCGGTCATGCCAACAGCATATTTGATACCCAAAATATCAACCGCTATAAATATAAATGCAAAGCACTACGGGGTACTTCCGAATGCAATAATCTCTACTCCTTGCTAAAGAGAAAATCCTAGGCACCTTATGTGGCCAAACCGCTCAGTTCGCCCGCTCTTCACATTATAAGAGCATGCCAGGCCCCCCTTTGAAAAGTGGACTTGGGTCAAGACGACGATTGATGGCCAGCCGGTCTTTCCGTCAGATGGCTATGAAGGCGGACCTACGAGGTCCTGAACTTGGCTCATAATTAAGGTCTCTCGTACAGAGTACGATGAGACGTGAGGAGAGATGTGGGCTACCGGAGGGTCGAAAGAGAAGTTCATTCCTCACTGTGGGCTGTGACGGCTCCACTGTCCTCATATTGGGCTTGCGCGGAGGGAATTCAGGCATATAGCTTCTAATAGTGCTTGGTGAAGTAATAGGAAAATTGTCAAATGCTCCCGGGGGGAGGGGGGCTTGATTCCAACATTCTCCCTCATGAAGACCGCGGATGGCCCATGCATCGGCAGTGTATATGAGGGCAATGTCCTCGAATGAGAATGTGACGCGGAGGCAGACAGTAACTTACTAATGATGAAACTGTTGAAAGCCTGGCTTTTCAGTTGCAATCTAGTGTCCTTCACAATGTAGTATATAGCAGCCCATACCAATACAACTACTGAATGTTGAATAAGAAACAGGGAGGTTGCTACACCTCATCATTGTAACAGAATACAGGCAGTTGGTTCCATCTGACCTTCATCCTTAATCTTGTATCCCGCTGACTTTTATTCTCTTGAAAAAGTTAAACCAGCAATAGAGTAACTATAACCTTAACTTAATTACCACACTCGTTTGATCGAAATCAATTATTATCACTTTTGAGCATTCTAGAATAGCTCAGAGAGCTGCCACAGAAAACTTTCTATATCAGTCATCTCATCAGGTTAGGGAATACTTGCTTTGGCTGCCTCATAACTACTAGTAGATATGCTCCGTGCCATTCGTGTAGTATAGCATATTCTGATAATGAACCCAATACTTCTGAAGAGTATGATTTCTACAGTCCCTGGAAAACCATCAATCCTTGAAAATTGCCGGCCTTTTCAGAACCCGGCTCTTCAAGACACTACTACTCATTTTCTCTTTCACACTGTGAATATGTTTTCATCAGGATATTGACACTTCTTACCTGCCTACCTAACCTACCCAGATAAGCATCAGGTAGTTTATAAACATCATCGTTGACATCATCAAGCCCTGAAGGCTGCTGCCTAGCCAAGCTCCAGGCGCATATGGATACCGACAACATTTCCCTTTGGACTCTGATGATTTTTTTTCTCATCACAAGTGTGTAATCCCTTTCACAGTCCTTGAGCATTTGAGTATTCGATCCTCGTTTGACCAGTGATTGGGTATCTGATCTTCTAAATTCGAGGACAATGATGATGATATTCTGATGCTAGCTAAACACTCACTCAGGCCTTCTTGGCTTTGAGAGAAGCGTTTTGTTGCTCTTAACATTCTGAGTCCAACCATCCTCTTTTTGACGTAAGAAGTATGTAGCTCCTCGGGTCCCTGATCTCGCATATTTGCCCGATTTGTCAAAACACTATCCTCTTTAAAACAGCCTGCTCCCATTGGGCCAGTGGATTGCCCCTACAATCTGGGGACATGGGCCTAAGGTGCCACACTTCACGCACAAGGGCAGGGTCTCCATCCTTCCTCCACTTCCGCCTTTCATTAATGAAATCATTCTGACTCAACTCGCCGTTTGGACCTGAAGATTTGATGACCACTGCAACATTCTGGGACTGAGACTGACTATCCTGCCCAGCTGAAGAATTATCTTGACCTTCAAGTTGTGAAAAGATTTCATGCTCTGAAGAGCTTTCTTATAGAACTCTTCAAAGACTGCCTCCAAATTCCTTTTTTGAAAGAACAACAGAATCATAGGTATACCCTTTGCTTTTCAGTTCTCTGAACAGATTATTCATGAAGTAAAATCAAAAGTCTAGTAATTCTCAGTTATGGTGATTCCTATTGTAGAGTCAGTCCCCTGCTGATCAAGTGAGTAACGACATTGATTTGATGCGAGCTCAGTCCTTTTTATCTGCCACAGAATATAGAGTTGCAAAGTCATCTCAAATATTAAACGTGAATATGGGATTTCCTTCGTCAGTGGCAGAATAAGAGTAGTCTGTCTTTTTGTAATGAGCTTTCCATTAAGTACCGCGTACATGCTAGTCGTCGAGCTCTAATGCCTCTCAGACTGAAAACTAGTATATCCAAGACAATGCATAAGCACCTTGCGATGATCGATTTCGTTCTCGGATGTCTTCAACGTATAATTTCTCCAGGATAGTCAGCAGGGTACTTTGCAAGCGGGCCTCTCCTGGCCGTTGTTTAGACGGAGATGACATGCTCCCTTGAGCATTCTAACAACGACAAAGCACTAAACTTGGACTCTGAGTTGCTCCAAAGATAGTGTCTCCTCAATCCTACAAGGTAGCTGCTGTTCTCACACTTAACACACTGAAGAACTTGAGATAAAAGTGCATTGTCGGTAGAGAATAAATTCTCAACCACTTCTGTGAGTTTCAGGGAAAGGGACAGTGTGGCTGAATAGACGACCGTAGGATATTATGTATGCACAGGCCTTGATGACTGGGTAGAACGAGATTTGAGAAACTTCCCCCACGGATCCCTTCCGCGCTCGATCACAGAGCTAGCGACCTTGTTGCACTCATAATCCCCAGCAAGTATATGCCTGGAACTGAAGAGGTTCTCCGACACCTTCGCATGTCTAAGGCGATAGTCATTTCCAGTGACATAAGATCGCTGGTACTAGCCGACAACATCACCGGGAGGCGCATCTTTAGGTTGATATTATATTTACACTGACCAGTTCAAAGGTGCCAATTTTGATTCTGTTGGTGTATCTTCCCACAGTGCAAATGAAGAATTATGAATGATTTGTCTGAACGTCTGCTTCGTATTGCTTGGGGTGGTCATAACCGAGGGCAACATCTTGCTGCACTCCGGTGTGGTTATTGGCAAGAACTGAAGTCAGGGCGGCACCATAAGGGATCAATGTTGCCTCTCGATGCCTTTGGCAATGATAGTGTAAGGGTTGAGCCGGTCGACTTCGAGATGGGTTGAGTAGGGAAGCTCCCGGGAGTCGGACCACTCTTTAAGCAGGTAATATTTTGAAAAGATTCGTTGCGAAGTTTAGTGGAAAAAGGAAAACGCTCGGGGTATCTGCTTTCTCTCAAAATGGTGTTATAAGGTGCGCGTAACCGTAGCAAGTATACGTTGAACGGCCATGGCACTTTGACGTATTCTTGTAATATGCATCATGGTGGGCAGTTTTCTTGCTGCTGCAGGATTGATTTCCAATGTTCGGGTAAATTCCAGACGTCCCTCTCCATTGTTCATAAACGCTCCAACTTGAGCCTTTCTCTAGGCCATTGATAGGCGTTCCCGAATCCATATGAGGGGTTTTTTTCGAGTGCATGTCCCAAAACCGCACTTTTCGTAAGATGACTTGATGAATGCGCGCCTTAGTTCGCGTCCAGAGAGAGATGAAAGGCCTCTTCAGTTCGACTACGCGTCGAATGTATTGCACGCCCGCCTGCTAGCAAATATGATGTTGCGCCCGCACAAATTAAACACTAGTCCGGCCCCTTGAGAAGGTCATCCTCTATCTGGCCAAGGTTGAGCCTATTTATACAGGTCCTCTGTAAGGACGGCTTTATGATGTCCTGACTCTGAAAAAACTAGGGATATGCCGCAGGAAAAGTAAATACATACAATATAATAATCTATAGGCTGCAAAAAGACATTTAAATCTGTGTCTGTAGAAGATGTTGATCGGTATGCATGCAGTGCATACGCGTTGGCGCCTGATAAGGTGGGTAGGTGACAGCTCCTTTGCTGAAGAGCAGTAAGGGGCGGCGGCCGTTAACAGGCGCCATATCAGTGTTTAAAGTCCGCGAGTAGTATGCCCAAACGATAAACATATATCGGGCTACTAGACAGAACCATATAATGATAGGGCTGCAATATTTGACAGATCTCGCATCTTTCATTAAGTGCTTGCAAAGAAAAGCCATTTATCACAGTGGCCAATAAGCCACGTTGAGAATTTGAGAATTCACATACAGGATCTTCACAACAACACTGTGATAAGTCACTATTCAACTTTGAAGGATCATCTTTTCAATTTTCAGACGTTTTCAACTTCACTAAGCCTTCCTAGAAGGCTTAAAGCTGGGTACGTTGATAGTGCGATATCTCGAAATTTGTAGACATGGAGGCTTTGATGGTGTCTTTCTTCGGTAAATAGTGCAATAAACAGAGATAATAAATGTAGCAACATCCGGCTCATTCCAAAAGTAGAATTCCATGGGAGTAACAGTTACATGTACATGGAATGGATAATATAGCGCGATGTCGAGGCAGGGTTTTCTGCTAGAGCAATGAACAGATGCCATCCTAGCATTCCTGAGGTCGTCATTGTTCGTGGGTAATGCAAACGCATCATGGTAAAAGCATTGTCATTGAGTATAAAAGCCTGGAGGAAGAATACAACTTGAAGCTTTGGTAAAGCCGTACAGGTATAGTCAAAGAAGTTGCGGATTAGTTGATGTTCAAATATCACGTGATCGAAACTTGGTCCACCCCGCCCGGCCCTTTCATCCTTCATAAATAACCAAACAAGTTGAAGAACTCCAGTCATCACAGATTATTTGTTCCTACCGTTTCGGCAATACGCATCAATTCTCCTGCTTTTAATTACAATTGTCTTGCTCCTTGCAATGTACTACTAGTTTGTTCTGTTAAAGAACCAACAACTGACCAAAAAGAAATCTCCCTGGCCTGATATTGGTTGTGTATGACGCCGCTTAGAGGCTTTGATTCTAAGCCGCCTGTTCATTAGTGGTCTTTTTCAATAACATCATCAGTCGAATGTCCAGCGGTCTCCAACTGGCCCTGCCAAAGTATGTTAGAAACGGATTGGCCAACGAGGACTATCGCCAACCGCCTAGGAAATATTCACAGGTACGGCGTATGGACTTGGACGTACTGCAATAAAAGCAGTCTTGTTCGAAAGCAAGTCAATTAAAAAAAAAACACTCGACAGTGTACTATGATTAGTCTCTGCACCTAATTTCAGGAGAGGGATACATCAAATGAGCAAGTGTATCAGAGAGAGCAATCGTATCCCCAGTGATCACCTGCCTTTCCTTTCTCCTTCAGCTGACGAAGGAGAGTATGAAGCCATATCTCCTTTCCGTTCAAAAACATACCACTGTTCATGCTTTTATGTGAGTTGGCCTAGAGCGAATTAGTATTACTCCTGAGAGCTCCTTGTTTTATTGCGAAACAAGCTCTCTCGAACACCTGTTCGTCCGGAGTTGAGCGAGCTGGCAATCGATTGATTGTAGCACTTTCTCTAAGGCAGGCGGATAATGTTGTCAGCCGATCAGAATCACGAGCAGGTTTATTTATGCAGGGATACGCCGTATTCCATTTTCCATAGGACGGATATAGACATCCTGTGTGCACTCACAAGCTACTGCATTCTGCGAAACGTCGGACGTGAAACTCCCGCCTAGCCAACTTCATTTCAGTGGCAAGTTGCAACAAGCTCTAGGTTTGCCAAAAAAACGCTATAGCCGACACTTTCTCCGTTATTGGTTGTTATTCGGCCCCCTTGACCAATCTGATATTGGGAAAATCATGCCGTGTATGCATCCCTGTTGAATCCCTTTCCTATCGTGAATCGAGATTGAGGCGGGTAATAGCGGGAGTTACGTTGGAGAGGCTCTGCATAGCCCCATTTGGTGGAGATTTTGCCCTCCCGGCGACTATTTGTATTCCCCGGCTGTGCCATGTCTGCACTTGACCATCGTAGCAGGGTAACAAAAAACGCAATTTAGATAGATCTGAGGGTAAGGGAGATGGTGGGACATGATGCGCTCGTTGCATAATTAAACGGCGCAGAGCATGTATATCGGGATGCCAAGTTTTCCCAACGTACATTACATACTTGCGCAACGTTCCTACACGCAAGCCCCTTCAACAAGGCGGGCGAATGGCTTTTTCGATATGCCGACATGATCGACAGGAACCGTAACGGGGCAATTAACTCCTAGTTAACCAGTCTCCGGGGAAAAGCTTAAAAATCCAACTCCGCAGAAAGCAAGCAGACTGCTACGAACATAAGGCAATAAGTGGCGTATCTTCCGGTGTCTTCAACTCACATATCGGACAATATACGCACGAAATGACACGTTTCGGTGAAAAATATCGCAGTAAAGGTTAACACGTAAGCTTGTGAAGAGATAGGAGGCAAGATCTCCCATACAAACCAATGGCGAAAATCGTAACATCCCAAAGTAGGAATTGGATTTTGATCAACCAACTTTTTTTTTTTTTTTTTTTTTTTTTTAAAGGAAAATTAAGTTGGGTAAGACATGGAAATGATCATAGGCCTAGAGCAAGGGAGCATGCGTTATCTTCAACGTTTGAATCAATGATACAAGCGTAAGATTGAATAGGGTACCTACCTACCTAACCTAGTGCTGCACGAAAAGCGGACGCATCGGACTATCCTTTATCAATGGAAAGGGCTGTTAGACCTATGAGCTCAGAAGACTAGACATAAAAGTTAATGGGATCTATCTTAGGCGTTAACAAGGTATAATTTAGCAAAAAATATCGTTGTATGACACTGTACGGAGTATAACAGACTTAACCAAATATGAGATAATCTAGCCAACTCCAAGAAAAGGAACGGTCCTTGTACAGTTTTTCTCCTCTTTCTTCCATGCAGCCAAGATACCCGTTGCCATCTTCCACGTTACACCCGCCAACGGCTGAAATAGACGTACGTACAACGTAAGCGGGTAGAGGGCAACATGCCGGTCAGATATGGCAACTTGCAAGTAGGACATTTGGGTGGGGAGAGGGGAGGGGGGAGGGGGGTGTGGTGGGAAGAGACGCTGTTAAAAAGCTGTTCGTGCGCCGTACTTTTTGAGAAACCTAGAGCATTCAAGTTACATAAAGGAGATCAGAAAAACTCCGCCAAGGAGCACAACAGGAGGCTCGGATATAGACAGGATTTAATCACGCGAGTTGGAAAGCGAGAAATGAAAAAAGGTGCGCGACGACCAAACCAATAACCGAAAGAAAACTGAGCCCCCAATAGAAATTCACGTCAGCGCATAGATAATCCCACGTCGACGATGGTGAATTTATTGACTTTTGTCAAGCATTTCTGAAGAATATGGCGCCGGAATCTCATGGAGAACAAAACATTCGTGAGTTGCCGACATGATGACAGGACGTCTCCCGCACCTCCTTACGTAGGGGGCGGGGAGTACATACAGTACAAAGGAAAGTCATGCATCAGCTAATACATGACCTTGAATGCAGAATGCACTGGCCTCGCTGACGAAGAGCTTGGACCAAAGAGACTTGAGTAAGGGAAGGTAGACATAGGCAAGTTAACAACAAGATAGAAGAGCAGCAACCCTCCGCATCAAAAATTCAAACGTTTCCATTCGTCTGTCGACTAGAAGCGGTTATACACCGGTCCGAACTGCAACGATCGCCATGTTTCCCCTCCCCTATCCCACCAGATCTTGATTCTAATCTTTGCAAGTAGCCAAGAATAGATCAAGAGAACATTCAAGCTTCTGCCGCTGTTCCCGTCTGGAAATTAAAAGCGTCTTGGTGCATCTTGCATCGGAAGCTACTATCAATGTAAAGTTTGACAGGTCGCACCACAGAGTTCGGGGTATAGACTGTATAGTTGAGAGCAAGAAAAGATATGCTCGTGCAATGACCACAAAGAGGCTGATGCAAATACCTGGCTAGCAACATCAACGAGCGTCCCGAGTAGAGTTGTGCAGTGCTTACCCGAAACTTTGACTTTTTTTCAGCCAGCCGCGAAATAAAGTAATGCGCCTCGTACAGATGCAATAGTGGCAGAAATAGAGAGAGGCTTTGAAAGGATGGCTTCTTTGTTAAAAATACGACATACCCAGGGTTGTTCGTGGATGGACGGATTCATTGTCAGGTAGGGTTATATAGTCACGTGCGCTTTGACTACAACCCCTACTAATCATCAGCTATTATCATTATTCCCCCAGGTTCTTTTGTTTGGCGAAATTTCTTTTTCCTCCTATGTAAGTGGCACTGGACCTCGAAGCTTAAATAAGAACCATTTTTGGTGATCATTGTTGTTCTGTATGAACGTATTGATGCGCATTGCATGATCAGCGACATTGCTTTTAAAAGTCCGTCGAGTTGATAATATGATCCTCCTTTCGTATTAGCGGGTTGGCAAGAAGCAACCGTCCAATAAAACGTGGACTCCGAGCGTTTCGGGTACTCTGTTTCAGTTACCACTGGCTGGGTGCCAGCTGGTAGTGGCTGGAGCGCAGTCTGAAAAACAGCACCATGAATGGTAACTGGAATGCGGGGCGCCAACAATCAGAAGGAACAATTTGGGAAAAACAAACCTGAAAGAAGGGCTGGAATTGTTCGGACTGGCACACGAGCCACTCGATGCTCAGGAGCGGGGGGAACACCCGCAGTGTCGCAGTATGCATGAGATCCCTGCAGCTGAAGTCGCAACATATATTCAAGGGGAGGGAATCAGATCGAAGTTTGCGTGGTGCATTCACGTCGCAGCAAAGCAGTTTGTCCGTGGGCACAAAGGTTAGCTTCGAAACGGCGAAAGGAATAACTTGTAAATGGTTCGACAACAAAGAGACGGGTGGATTGGGCATCGTGTAGGCAGATACGATTGTTCTTAGAGGCCCAGTGGTCCTTTGCTCGTTAGTTTGGGACAGATATCGTTTCTTGACATCATCAAGACTTCAAAAGGTGAAGTTTCTTTCAATACCCATCCTTTTCCATTGAGAGCCACTGCCTAATAGTATTATCCGCAGTTTTCAGAGTTACAGTGAAAGTGCATTATTCAGATTACCTATCCGAACCCACCCCGGTCTTCAATCGGTGTTCATGCAATCTAGATAAGCCGTAAGTTCTCTGCAGTGGATGACGATATGAACTTTAGTGCCCGTCCCACAGAAACAGATTCAGTTCCAGGGGTGACACTCCGGTAAAGCTAGCACATGTGCAATCCCACGGGAATCAACTTGATTTCAAATCGCTATTATTCGCCAGCTGTCGTCGACAACGTTGCTCTTCCCACCAAAATGTGCCCCGGAGAGGAGCCGAACGAATTGAATCCCCGAATAACTTTGGTGGCAGCTAAAAGTAAAATTGCCAACCCAATGTTATGCTCAATCTTCGGATTCTTCAGGATAGAATTTTTGTATCCGTGACAATGGTTAGGCACTTCTGTGGCGCGGATGTCTGCAGAAGAAACCAAAATTTTGAGAATCTCACAATGGAAAGAACCTGTTTAGATCAGGGATTCGGCCCTAGCTACTTGATTAAGTATAAGGGGGACCCAGTCGCACATGACATATTCTTTAATGCATCAATCAAAATAAGTACTTACCGTTGACGACACAGCATTAGAGTGATTTATTCGCGTCCAACCTTTCTTTCAGGGTCTTTTTTTTTGCTTTTCCTTCCCAGTCATCCCTTTCCCAAGGAGTGAAGGTAAGGTTCGGGGAGGCTGCATAATGTTTGCTACCGTAACGGTTCTCGAACGGCTTGGGTATAAAACATAAATATTCAATACTCTCGTATAAGCAGACTTCTTTCTTCCTCATTCTTTCAACACTCAAATGATTTTAAGGCGCAGGGAAATCCCCACACATTGGCGACGAAAGCCTCCGCTCATTTGCTGATAGGGAATTACCATTATTGATGACCATGGCCGTTGGTCCACGTGCGTCGAAGGAGGAATTCATGCAGGCCCTTGGCCTTGATGCCAATAATCCCCAACATGAGCCTATATACCGAGCAATGAGAGTGAGTTTCCATAACTGAGAAGATCATACCTGTTAAAGATAAGCCCAAAGTGGCAGAGTATTGGGTTCACAGCAACAAAAGTCGTCGCTAACCAGACAATATTAGGATGAAGCCATCACGGTATACGGCTTCCTGAACGTGGACAGATCAAGTCTGCTTGACAATCTAAAAGACGACCCTTCCATTCGACAGCCCTTCTTTTGGCATCATATCAGACCAGACAGGCAGGAGTGGGCAGTCATGGAAATTTGGCGAAACTCCAAACCGGTAACGAAGGAGTATTTCGATCGCGGCATCACTCATGGAGAATATGGCCCCAATTGGGTGACAGGATGGCTGTTGTACAGCGTTTTCCGCTCTCGGGACATTCGCAATAACCGTAACCGTCGGAAAGGTGAAGATGGGGGTTCCGGGAGTCCAGGTAGTACGAATACCCGTCTGTACCGTTGAGATATGCTCTTTTCCACATTGAGGCTGATAAAACCCATTCGCCTGTTAGGCCAGGGCAAGTCGAAATCGCCCAGCGGTGACGAAAAACAAACACGTTACTATGATCCAGTCCGGAACGACACCCATTAATGTGTTCTGTACGATTTGCATTTGGCGAATTCATCTTCCTGGTCTTTTGATTGCTGGACAACATATCACAGGCGCTGACTGCAACATGGGTTTTGGTTTTGGTATTCGTACATCTGTTAGACTAATTTTTCTTTCCCAAGCTTCTTTCCAGCCTTGATTGTTTTTCGTTTGAATCAGACCTTTAATACTTCACTAAGTTTGGCAACTTCTTCGCTTCGCTCCGTTTCGTCGCCGAGCACAACTAATTCTGGTCCGGCCATGAATGGCTTGTTCTATCCTTGCCTTATTCGCCTCCCCATGAGAACATTTCGTAGAAGATAATAGCGTTTTCTTCCGTGTAATATGGCCCGGTGGCGACCCACGTGGAACGAGCCAAGGTGCGTAGAATCTCCAGCGGTGGGAAAGAGATACTGAGGTCGATAAGCTAACAGGAGTCTCTTAGTTATCCATCAAGCCTCCTAGAAGTCCACGTTGACGGTAGAGGAATAAGCCGGTAGCATGCCAACCACGATGCAGTTATTGAGAGCAACCAAGTCTCATTAGAGCTGCTAGCTGCCTGGTTCATTTATTGTAAACGAAAAGCCGCCACAAACCTCGGTTTGTGACAGCGCATCTTCAATAATCCTCAGTTTCGGCTCGTTAGCCCTTAGACGTACACGTCGCTGAAGGCAATTGTTCCTGGAAGTTTCATCGGAATAAAATTACCATTTCCCTTCAAGGCGGTGGTTGTAAACGCCGCCTCCGCCCATTTCCATTGCAATGGCACGTCTTGTATATACCACCCCTTAGCCACTTCTTAGGGCGCCGCTTTAGGCAATTATACTTAGTGAGCACGCTTGGGCTCTTCTCAACAATGACGATCAGAGAAAAGACAACCTCTATTTTCTTAGTATTTAGATCTCATGTTGATTTCAATCCGTTTGAACTTTGAGGGTAAACATAGACATTACTTACCAGCACTCATCATTTTCCTCTGTATCATGCGAATCATACCCACTGGTTTCCATCGTATGATGCCATTGAGCACTAGTAATGATGTCCCTCGTTCCTCCATCCAACGGTCTGTAATCAGGTTGTCACTTTGGGGCTCGGTTTTTGGGTTACCTGTCCAACGTGATGAGCCAGAACGGTGCATCTAGAGTCGAGATCCTTTTGATGCGGCCTCTGGCCTCAAACCGTATGGGGCAAGTAAGAGAAATGCAGTTGAGAGGTTAAGGGTATTTAGAACTAAGAGGACTAGGAATTGAAAGGTATACACCAAAGTATTGATTTCATTGAAACGTATATCTCAACCACGGAGTTTTCGGTTTCGATAGGAGGTAGGAGGTTGGAGGAACCTTTTAAGGGAAAAGAAAAAATGTAGACTTGAAGACACGCTAAATTTACCCGAGACCCGCCCCGAGGACTACAAGTAACTAACTACATGTACTACCTCCCTCGAAGAGGGGAGTAGTTCCTCAACAAAGCGACATCTTTTAGATTACTGATCTGATAATAATAGCCAAGATTAGCCCCTTTACTATCTCATCAACCGTGGCAACTCCAACCAAACCGCAGAAATCAAAGATGAAAAGCACCCCTAGGATGGCAGTATTAGTTGAGCGATCCAGATCTGATTGATATCTTCCGTCTTATCTACACCGCGTAAAAGATATCCTACTATTCTCTTACTGGCACTATCAGTCTGAGTATTTTTGAATATCTCTTATAGGGATTTGCTTGGTGGCTAAACTTGGAAGCTCGTTCTTTGAGTCAGAGAAGGGCATGAAAGTACAGTTCAACCGTCGAAAGGAGAAGCTCAATATAACCCCTCTTCTCCCCAATTAAAACATTTCCATTCCTTTACGTTTAACAGGAGTATATTGTAGTAATGTTATATAGGCAATACAAAAAAAAGGGCTTGAACGCATACAGATATGCTCGCTTGCTAGTAAACAACAGACTGACGAAATTTTGCCCAAACCATCCCAATCCAAAGGGTATTTGTTGGCCATCAATTGGGGAGGGGAACATAAAATGACCGCATGACTTGGGTTTTGGAGCATAGTAATATAAAGCGGAAAGATTACGACGGCAAAGACATAGCTCGTTTCACATTTCTTCTTCGTCTCCCTCCCTTCCCTTCTCGTTGTCGAGCCAAGAACTCTTCTCGAAATCTTTTGACGACTCCTGCTCACCACAGCTTTGAAGAAGAAACACTGGCGTAATGTTCATAAGTAGTAAGCCATGAATGACAAAAAGAATGACAAAAAAGGTGCAGTAAAACGTAGCCAACCGAGGTAGTGATATTCCATTGCTGGTTTACAGTAGCAGCTTCTGCGAGAATGAAGGAATATCAAAGGAAGTAGAAAATCTATGGAAATCGTCTCAGGTCGTTAATCCACTTAATTGAAAAACGTTATCTTCATATCGTCGTGTGCGTGTAGAGCGGAGATTGTTAAGACAGTCCTGTTATACCCGTCTTTACCATTCGTCGGCATAGAAAATTCGTTTCAGGGGAAGCCGTAACGTCGTAATCGTCACCAATATTTTTCTTTCAACCGGTTCCAATTTTTTCCCTTTTTTTTCTGTCTTTCTTTCTTCTTCTCTTCTGTGGGAAAGGTTCAAAAGCAACATCTTCGGTGGCCAGGGCATTTTGAAATTCTCCTTAACTAGGCTTTGTCTCCTGGACGAATCGCGATCGTTACCCGGGATATCCATCAGGGGAGTCCAAAAATAGCCCCCCTGCTTCGTCGAGAACCAAGAGACCAAATCACAGACCACGATGGCCATACGCCAGCGCTCTCGTTGGGCCAGCAGGCTGGCGATCACGACCCAGCCGACCTCCCTCGTAGCTCTCTGGGCTGCTACCCCCACTTCGACTTCCGCCACTTGTTGACGTATCCGTGTCATCACCAAAGCGGCCCCGTCTCCCCGTACCAATAGCAACCGGAATGCCCTGCACAATCCCTCCATGGTCGTGGCCGGCAGGATACATGCCGTCATTGACGGAGAAGTTCCGACAGATCAGGTATGCGCGCATAGCCGCCCCTTCTCTCGCCAAGGTCTCCGTTTCGCAGTAGACGTCGGTCTGGTATTCGCGATTATTGACCCGAACAACGCAGCCATACCCAGTGGCACAAGGGTAAGATTCGTAATGGGGTTCTGGCCATCGGCGGCGGCGGCAAAGACCTGCATGTAGAAAAGGACATGTTATTGGCTGTGAAACGTCATACGTTGGCCTGACCATATTTTCTGCCTGATTCTCAAGGTAGGGCTCTCTCGGAAAAAGAAAACAATTGACCAACTGATAATTTTGTAGGGCTGTGGGTACTCAGGGGTAGGAAAATCCGAGGTATAAAAGTTTATCATGACCTGTTCGTCCCGGAATTACATTTTAAGAACCAAGAGGAATCAACGAATATACTGGATAATTACCAGTTGACCATTGGAAGTTAAGAAGAGCGGGACAGGAGACAATTGACCGAAGAAAAAAATAAAAGAAAAAAAATCGATGTCGCTGCATTGTGCTCATTCATGGGCATGACACTTCGGTGGTTGGTACACAATTGATCTTTTTTCGGATTTTTGCTTTCACAGAAGAACTCGTAAGTCTCTCTTGGAACTTTTAGGGCAACATACTGGCAAGGTATAAAATGTAGTACATTTCGAATACACGAGTATCCTGATCCAGCAGGATCAATGTTCCTCCAGCTGAACAAGATACCGGCCTTTGATGCCCAACGCTTCAGGTCTGAAGCATCAAGGGACTTGATTGTCAACGAGTGAAATGAATCTAGGCAAGATGAAGAAGCTTGATGCCCAACGGCGCCCTGGGTTATACAACCATCGAAAAGCCTCAAGTGTGGTCGGTAAACACAGGCTGTCCGCAGATTGGCAAATAAACCGAGAGGGGCCTATGGATCAATAAAAAGAATAGCGGGTAGGGTTCTATAACGTGCGATACAAAAATAAAAATAAAAAATAAACATAAACATAAAAAGACTTCTCTGGCTGACACGTCTCATGACAGAACGAGCCATTGTAGACAGCGAAGCAAGCGTGATTTAATGCAGCGTCAGTTATATGGGTGGGGCTGGAAATAGTAGATAATAATCCCTGGCAATCAGGGTTTCCTTGATCGAGGGATTTTGGAAGGGGCGGATAGCAGAGGGGAGCGCTGTGGAAAAGGAATTGCCGTTTCTATCTGACTTTTTGAATTTTTCTTGCCTTGATGTGTTGGCATGGCTTTTTGCCAGTGAAGGGCCATAGGCAAGATCGAGAACTTCATTGATGAATTTATCAAGGTTTGAGTCGCCGTCGATCTAAGCGACGAGGATTGGCTCGTCCGGCTCAACTCAGACAGGACGCTTGAACAGCTGTACCCTAGGCCCACCAGTGCTGCAGAAGGGATGCCAGTTTGTGCGCGCAATATTTGGTTTTTACGAGAAAGTATCCTTCATGAAGGTACGTACAAACAGAGAGGGAACAAACCCCGCAGCGCAGGAGCAGAATCATTGTCGGTAGAGCGGACAAGCGTCTCCTGGAACTTCCGCTAATGCAATTTATACTGGTGAATGTCAGAATCGCGTTGCGCAAGACGCGCTGGAGTTGAAGTGGAATCCTGGCGCGAAACGCAGAATGTTGCTATTGCCTGCAGGTAATAAATAGTTGACTTTTTTTTTTTTTTTTTTTAGTATAATATGCTCCACGGTCTTTCGTCCTCTTCTCCATTATCCCTGTTGCTTTCCCCCTCCTCTTCTGATAGAGCCGGGAGACCATGCCGAAGGCTTGCGTCAGAAATGACCGACCTGTCGGGTCGCATGGGATTTGTACGCAAACTTACCTGCGCAAATCACTAAAAGTAAAGAATAGTAAAGAAGGAAACAAACAGCTCTGCTCAGAGAACTAAATCAAGCGGCAGCAAATCGCCAAAACTACGGCTGGTTGAGGCAAACAACGACTGGAACCGGTGTGTTATCCGATACGAAATGGACCCAAACGGCAGCATTTGAGGCAAGGAAACTGATGCCGGCTATGCGTTGTTGTTGGACTAGTGACAGGCATTCGGATGCAATGATGAGTTGGCAGTCTTTGGTCTCCTCCGCCAGTGGAGAAACGTCTGCAACATGTTCCAGAAATGGACGATGCATAGCACGAGGATCTCCAGATTGGATTTCGCCGCTTTCGAATACGAGTGAACTATTTCTTGCGTCAAGACCCTTAAAATTTATGAGGAATAATAGGGCAGTTATCACTGAGGATCCCGTCTCTCAAAAAGCAACGATGTAAGTCATAGTCTCATAGTTCAACAAGAAAGACGTTGAGTCCGCTCTGGAGTCACATACCAAGGATACAGACGCAACTAATGCACCCGCATATGCACTATTAGGCGTAGTCAATCACCAATCAGTCACATCTTCGATTCCCCGCTTGGAAACTTTCGGTGTCCCATTTATAGTATTAACTAAATATTTCGGGAATCATTCTCTCCCGACATCTTTTTTTGCATCTCGTTTTTCCAGATAATGTTTTGTTGGTTTTGAGCTCCTTGAAGGAGGATTATTAGGAAGGGAGAAGGATAATCCTGGTTACCCCTCATGATATGAAGCCGGCATCTTCCCGTCTGCGAGGGAGATAATCTGCTAGGCAACAAATACTTCCCGTAGCTGCAGGAGACAAACATCCACGAGGATCAACGACGCGGCGTGAAGAATTGAATTCAATTGATTATATCCCCCTACCGTTTCAAGAGATCCCGGGGTTAATCTGGGGAAGCAAGAGCAAGACCGTCAGAAGAAGTGACGGGCCGGCGATACGAGGTAGACAGGAGTAGGCTTAGCTTGACACTCATCGTTGCCTGTAGATGTAACACTGGCTTTCGTCAAGATGAGCAGATGGTGCCACGATGATGAGAGATGTTTTTGAGAGAGTAAGAGGAACGAGGTTGAGGTCGCTTGCGGAGGAAACGTGACATGAGCTCCCGAGGGCAGTCGCTTCACCGGGTGGCGCCAAGACTACATGCTCAGTTCATTTGGGCTTGCTTCAACCAGTCAAGAATAAAATAGCTATCTATCTCAAGACATGTGTGTGCAAAAGAAGGCAATCAAGATTCCCGTGGTCTCGTTTTGTTTCATTCTTCAAATCAGCTATGATAGTCTGCACCTTTAGTGTATAGTACAGGAAGGTTTCAGATTTCATCTGTTTAAGATCAATTGGACCCCCAACTCTGCAATTGAATCTCTTTCCCTGGCCCCGGCAAAGAACGCCATTGTGCCCTAGCTAAAATGCCTACATGATATATTCAAATCTGGAGCGGGTTCCTCTCGCACCATCCTCGCATATGTTCCGCTGCACGATGCGGGATAACAAATAAAGGATGGACAACTCGTAGTCGATCCACCTCGTCAAAAACAATGGTCGATTGATCTTGCTCCGTAGTCGGAGTCACGGGTGCATGCGACCAGGAATATGCCGAGGGGAAGGGATTGTTGGGGGCGGTCACCGATGCAACACCTGTATTGAAATGGTTGTGCTGGGCGGCGCTTAAGCCAGCAAGGATATAACATGTATGGTAAGAGTCGGGGTGTCTGGAAGAAGTAGAAGTCACATCAATATTGATATACATAATGCACACGCAATTCCTTCCTGCATAGGCGGATGATGTACACACACACTATGGGCGGGATGGTGCACTTACTTGCCGGGTTTATCTCGGAGTCCTCCATGCGGTCCTTGGCAACAGTTCAGGATATATCTTGTCAACCCTTCACGGTGAAAAAGACTGGCAGATCTTGAGCGCGGTGGAGAAGATTCAGACTGAATGTCGTCGATTGCAGCTTGAACCAAAGGCCAGCACCCGCCTACCCAATGGCAGTAGCAACCATCAACCAGCTTGTTGGTCCTCCCGGCAAAGCCGCCTTCAGGGGCGCACTGTCTGGCTGAGAGCCACGATATCAGCAGCGGGAGATCCATATATCTAAACGGCCGATTAGCTTTTATTTTCCCGGGGTTGGTTATACGAGTTAATCCACGCACTTGTTAATCATTTCTTTTGGGTCACCAAGGATGCATAAGCATGCCAAAGCACAAAAGGCGTATGCACCATGGGCTTCCGTCCCCGGACTTCCAGAAATGCCGCCTTCGAAGGTTTGACCTAGACATAGTCTAATCAGCTATACCTCCCAGGCGATGCCACATGTCATTCCTTGCTTACATCGAGACAGATATTCCGGTAGTCCACCTATGAAAGTGTCGAAGCCAGCCTTTCTGGCGGGCGAATCGGGAGGGAGTTGTAGCGGAAGACCCAGAAGAGCAATAATGACCATCGCGCAATATGCACCTCTACAGCCCATTAATCAATAATTTTCAACGTAAAACATGGTCCAAAGGACATACCGTACATCCTCCTCACCGCCAAGAGTTACTTGAAAGCCGCCGTCTGCTTGCTTCAGTTTCCCGAGCCATTGCCACCTATCCAACTCAGGTGAACATTCTTGGACAAAGAACACAGACAGAAGAAACCACAAAGGATGTTAGAGAGGACCTTACATTGCCGCTCGATCGATCAGTTTGAACGCCTCCTCTCCACCTACTGAGGCCAGAGAAAGTACAGTCGCATAGGAAGAAGCACAGTGCGACATTTGGCCGTGTCCTCCGCCGAAACCGCCCGTAGGACTTTGCATAGGAGCGGCAGTAGCAATGACCCTACATGTTTAGAAAGGTAGTCAGCATCCTAAGTTCCATATATGACGGCGGTAAAAACTACAATTTCGCAAGTGTGTGTTCCAACAGCATTTGACATGGTTGGAGTAGAGATTGGTATCTTTTTGCTGATGGCGGTAATATACTCGGGAGTGGAGGACCCCCTTACCCCCCCCCCTCCCCACCGAGACCCCCTTCCAACTGTCCCTTTCGTTCGCCGTCTGTCCCATGGTCTCTCTCGTTGATTTCATCGATTAAAATTCCCAAACATACAATTTGTACATCACAGAAAAAAAAAAAGGATACGGTAAATGAACAACCCTCTATCCAGATAAAACAACAGTAATAGGAATATACCCTACCTCTGCCGAAATCGAGTAACATCCTCCCCCAGCAAATTCAATCCCGTCAAAGCCCAGTAGACCATCCACGGACGACTTGCATCAAGTCCAACAAAACGCTCGGGATAATCCTCGAGCGAGTCATATAAGAATGAGATATGAGCATCTCGATCCAGCCTTAGCACTCCGAACTGATTGAATGGGCCATTCTGGGAACTGGCCAGGCCTTTTAGGAACGGTAGACATTGGTCGACAGTGGCATCCTGTGTTTTCGAGGTTTCTGTCACCAGCGTATCGCGGATTGGCGGCAGTTGAGTGAATAGGTCTGGAATGCTCTTCTGATATTCAGGAGCATGGCTTTGTGGGGCGGCCATTTTCTGCTTATGGCGGCGAGAATGTGGGGGAAGTGGTGAGGTTGATGAGGATGCCTCAGCGGCAGCAGTAGAGAGGTGAGATCGGTTTGTGTTCAGCCGTCGTTGCTGCTCTTGGTGCTGTTGCTGTTGGTTGCTAGGAACGCTGCTATGCACTCTGCGTGTTGGTGTCTCACCGTGGGCGCGGGATGATGATGATGTCGCTGGAGCACGTCCTTTGTTGTTGCCAGCGCTGCTGGTTCGAAAGCAAACTTTGCGTCTATGCTTCCCTCTGATCATGACCGTCTCGGTGCATTTGAGCTCCTATTCAGTTATCTAACACTACACTTGTATAGTTGCACATTGGTTTCACAGTACAGAGTTTTGTACTGTGTTCTGATTGTAGAAGTCTTGAAGTCTTGAAATGTTCGCCAATGTTTATCTTATCAGAAAGCTTGATGGACTGCTGAGCTCTCTCCATCACTGCCACCAGCACTCATAATCACCATCATACAGAATCACAGCTATCTGTGACAAGCAGGCATGAAATTTAATGCTTGTCAATTTTAATTGTGGCATCATATTTACAGTATTTCTCTCTTCTCTATTTTGTTAAAATATATTTCAAAAAGTATGACTAGTAATAAATAAGTTATTATTATTGTCACGGTCACGGGACTGTGGGATAAGTAAGCTGCGCTGGGACAACGCAGCGCCGCCGATCCCCTACC
>PDNB01000272.1:0-31265 GCA_002573585.1 Helicocarpus griseus UAMH5409
TTTTTTTTTTTTTTTTTTTTTTTTTTTTTTTTTTTTTTTGTGTATGTCTTATCGCTTTTTTTCCTGTGTCCCGTCTTCGCATTGATTGCCATTGCGCGGAAGTATGGGTAGGCTGTAACGTCGCATTTTAGTTTAATAGCCCATTCCATCACCTCGAGAACATACGAGCTAACCTGGGACATTGAGCGCAGATGCATCTGACGCCGTCAGATACACCGCAGCAAGATAAAGCGGGTAGCAAAGCGGGAAAGACAGGAACCTAGGTACCTCGTTTTGATTGAATGTTCTAATAAGACTAAAGCGTTGCTTGATTTCAGTGAGCTTTTTGCGGCTTTGATTTTTTGTCTTTCTTGCGCAGCATTCAAACTTTTGTGATATATTATTATTCTATTTTTGGAGATTTATTCACGAAACGAAGAAGCAAAGACCCTTTATTGGATAGAAGGTGTTACAGAACACCAGAGAAAAATAGCTGTCTGACAATATCCCTAATAATGACGTTGTTGAACCAGAGCGCGAAAAGAATCAAAGATAGCGAAGGAACAAAGTTTTCTATGCGCGAAAAGAGGGGTGGGCATCCGATTCCGCGCCATGTAACCCCCGTCTTGGACTCTTGGCTGGCTTTTTTTGCTCTCCACAAGCGGCAAGCTGCCCAGAAAACAGCTCCCCAACCAAGTTGAACCAACTGAAGCCAAGGCGTGCTAACATTGGCTTTAGGCTTTAGCAAGGAGGGTGCTTCCTAACTGTGGGTTAGCGTGGCTCAGGGACCCGAGCATTGAAACGGCGAACAAGAAAGCAGCATCCCCCACACGTGTGTCCCAACTCCCAAGCACCAAAATCACTCCAGAGGGGCATTACGCGCAGTTACAACCATGAAATAATAAATGTTGAAATGTTCTGCAGAACGAGGGATATACCATATGGCTGCTAACGTCCATGACTGGTGTGTATGACAGACAGGCAATCACAGCGTAAGTTAATCATAATGAAAGCACTACAGCCGCGGACTACTGCAACTGCTCGCTCCTTGAAAGACATGAAGACGGGATGCCGATTGCCGATATTTTTCATAGAGAACTAGATGACTATGACGATGTCGGTGGCACTAGGGTAATTCTACGGTAATAATCTTACCTCCGCCCCTATTACTATATACTAATTTACGGACGCATCGAGCCATCGACCAACCCGGCCAGGATAATTAGCAAACGCACGTGTGGGTGATCCTTGACTGCGATTCACCTGTTATCTTTGCTGCAATTGCTGGCAGTGCAACAGACGGAAGCATCTCATTCGGCCGCCGTGCTTTGACAGTGGTGCACTGCAGCTGTATCCGCTCGATCTGGATCACGACCCAACTGTTCCATAGCTGTTCTACCGCATCACTAGTTACATCCAAAGGAAGCAAACCCCTCTTCCTCTGTCTGCCACTGCTCTCACTACTACTACTCTCTCGGGGTCTTCCGCGATCAATCATCGATCCTAGCAAAGGCGGCTTGTCCCACACCACGCCCCGTCTGCTGCGATCGGCTTAAAAGGAGCTACCCCAGCACTTTCTGCTCGGTTCCTTTCTTTTATTATTTCAGTCCTTTCTTTCCTTTCTTTTTCCCCCTTCTGCTTTTGCAGCTGTCCGTTCGTTTACGAAAAGCAGCAATTGTCGCTCTTTTCAACCATGAAGCTTTCGTGGATTGCCGGCGCGGCACTTTTCTCTGCCACAGGTCTGGCTCAGACGTTTCAACGTCTAGGAGGATGTCCTGAGTTGGGTTGTATCTTCCCACCAGACCAGTAGGACTCCCTCCATTTTCTTGACATTATATATCTTGAATTCAAAAGTATCAGAGTAGATTGGATTGACTGATAATGATTTAGGGCGGATTTCTTGGCTGGCCAATTCTTTGATATTCGTCTAGAAGTCCATTCTCCTGTCAATGGCTCTGAAGCCCGCGAGGGAGAGCCAGATCCTAACTTCACCTTCTCTATAAAAAAGAAAGGCCGTCACAGCAAGCCGCAGAAGGCGACTGATTTCTTCGAGGTCGAGGAGCCCGAACTTGAGGAGTGGGACTTCACCTGGTACGAAGGTAAGCTGGCCGACCCTTGAAAACGATCCCAGTTGAGATCACGATATCAAATTACTAATTGGTTGTAAAAGATCTGTTCGCGCGGGATGCGGAGAAACCTTCGTTGGTTAAAGTCACATCAAAGGCTTATCGACGCGTTGCGCTTTTCCAGCCAGGAGAGTACGAGGCAACCCTCACTTATTATGATGGCCAAAAGACCACTGCCACTTGGCTGGTGAGAGACCTAGCTGAAGTGCGCAAAGCGAAGAATGTTGTCATGTTCATTGGTGACGGCATGACCACCAACATGATTACCGCTGCCCGCCTGATCGCCCACCGTTCTGTCAACGGCAAGTACCAAACCAAGATGCAGATGGACAAGTTCCCTGTGCTTGGCCATCAAATGACGCACTCTCTGGATTCGTTCATGACCGATTCCGCCAACTCGGCTACGTCTCTTTACACTGGCCATAAGACTGCTGTCAATGCCCTGGGTGTATATAGAGATTCATCGAAATCGCCATTTGACGACCCGAAGATTGAAACCATTGCCGAGATTTTCCACAGAATCTATCCTGATGCTGGTATTGGGATTGTTTCCACTGCTTTCTTGGGTTAGTTTCCTCTCCCCATCTGATACTGCAGTTCCTAGTGATATTAACATCACTATTTCCAGCCGATGCCACTCCCGCCGCTCTGACCGCACATACCAAGGATCGGGGTGAATATGGACACGTGGTTGATACTTTTTACCAAGGCATGACTAACTACTCATGGACTGAGTGGGATGGACCAGATGTTCTTTTTGGTGGTGGTGCAGAGAACTTCCTCCCCTCCGAATCCCACAAGGGTCAAGATTACTATAAACTCTTTGCGGACAAAGGATACAGCGTTTCCTGGAACAACACTGCCCTCGCTGAAGCTCCCAATGACGCTAAAGCATTGGGTGTATTCTGTACCGGTGTCATGGCTAAATGGCTCGACCGCAACATCTACACAGACAACCTCAAGAAGCAGAAGAACCATCCAGATGGTACAGACAAGGATGCCGAGGACCAGCCTGGTCTCAAGGAGATGACGCTCAAGGCCATTGATGTCCTCAACACCCGCAAGGGCGAGGAAGGATGGTTCCTCATGTCCGAAGCCGCCAGCATTGACAAGCAAATGCATGCCCTCGACTACGACCGCGCGCTTGGAGAGCTGCTCGAACTTGACGACGCCATCCGCGCCACCGTCGAGAAGCTCCGCTCTCTCAAAAAACTTGACGATACTCTCATTGTTGTCACCTCTGACCACGGCCATGGCTTCGATGTCATGGGCTCCGTCGACACCAAGTACCTGAACGCCCAGAAGACAGACCGCGAGAAGCGCGAGGCCATTGGCGTGTACGAGATGTCTGGTCTGTCACAGTACACCATGCAAACCGAGGGCTCGTTCCACTACAGCGAGGGTGTTCATTTCCCCGCTCAATGGGACCCCCGCTACTCCCTTTTCGCTGGCGTAACTGCCAATCCCGATAGAAGAGAGAACTACCAGGTGCACAAGGATGGCCCACGGACGCCTGCTGTGGAACTTGAGGAGGGATCAGATAATTACTATGTTAATTACAAGGATGCTGTTTCTGGATTCGTCGTTAATGGTACGCTGTCGGTTGCGGAGTCTCAGGGCGTGCACTCGTTGACGGACGTGCCCGTTTTCGCTATGGGACCTTGCCAGGAGGAGTTTGGAGGTATGTCTCATTTTCCCCTCTTCCTGCCTACAATATCGCTATGGATAAAGACATCAAATGAATCATTGTAAATTTTTTTTACTAACATACCTTGTGATCTAGGTGTCTACAATAACATTGACGTCTTCTTTAATATCGCCAAGTGCCTCGGTCTAGGAAGAGGCAAGCCTGATGGAAAGTTTACCATTGATGTTTAAAGGCCCACTTTCTACGTTAAGTCATCGATAACGGGATGGTGATGTGCCGTCCACACACTTGTTATATTTATATTTCTAGATTGTTGCCATATGTATATACCTTTCATCTTAACAGTTCTTGACATAACTACATCTTCTCTCTTCATGGGTATGCACTGTGGGTTATTGGCTTTTGCGCTCTCTTCACTAACGACATTAACACTGAAGAAAATTCGTGAATTCTGAGTTCGGCAATTCTGGAACAGCATTTATTATACCAATCAAAAAAGGGCAAAACCTGGGACAGGGAAACATAAAGCAGAAGGACACCCAAAATGAATCTGCTGTTTCGCCTCATCTCTAAAAACGAGGTTTGGTATCTCTAAATAAGCCAAAAAACATTGAACTAAAGCCTAAATATCCTACTACTCCTAACTGACGCCCAAAATCCGAGACCAATTGATACATACACAGTCCACTATACAGAGGATAGACCTTGTCAAAATGTTATAATATAACAGACAGGGATCCTTCTTCCCCGTTCGACCCGCTTATCAACCACGCATCTCATGCACTGGTACCGCAGGAAGTTCCTGAGGCACCGTTTCACTATTAAGCTCATGCAGTGTATCCTGATGAAGCTCCGCCTCTGCACAGTCAGGCATGTTTGTACCGATTTCCTTGTTGTTGCTGCTGCTGGCATGGCACCGTCTGACAATCACCATCCTTAGGCGCCTCCGCATCCACAGGCATATAGATTGTAGGCACATCACCCTTTTTCTCCCGCCTCTTCTTCAGCGCACCATACAGGAACCACAACAGCGCAGCAAGAAGGATAACGCCAACAGTCACACCAACGCCAATCCTTGCCTTTGCGCCTGTTAACAATTCCTGGCTATTGGCGGCGGATTCTGCCGTGTTGCTCACTGTTGATGATGGGGAACTAGTGCGCGAGGGGAAGTCTGTCTCTTTCCGTCGGATCGACATACCGTAGCCGTGCACGACGTATTTGTCTTCAGTGAAAAAGCGGGTAGCGTTGGGTTTGCCGTCTGCGCGTGTGCCGGCGGAGGTGCAGGCGTACCTGTTAAGCGGCCACCTGACGCCGGTGGCGGGTTAGCAGGCGTAGCCGCTGGATTTTTCAAGGGCTTATAATCAGCGGTCAAGATATTTTGTGCATCGCAGAGCGGTTGATTTAGCTTTGATGGGGGGTATCTGAATGCGCGCATGTAGTGTATACATACTTCGGGCAACAGGTCGCCTGGGTCTCAATTAGGGACCCTTCTTTATGTTCTATTGTCCCGCAAGCCTTACATGCTGACGGGCAGACGCCGGGTGAGTAATACTCAGACTCGGTTGCGGGCACGGAAAGGATTGTTGGTAAACATCCTGCTGGATCCGAGCTGATAGTATGTAGTTGTCGATCTGACTTCGGATCCAGATATGATTTCTGCGCCTTCGGCAGCTTGCCTTGCTTGGTATATATCTTTTAAACAAGACGCTGGGGGTTTGAATATGGAGGTTAGCACGGGGGGTTGAAATGTTGTTGTTGACATCTTATCAAGACACAGAATGAAGCGAGTCTCAGTCAGTTCAAATGCGGACGCAGAGGAAAATAAAAGCTAATTTTTTGGCGAATTTGTTTCGTCAAAGATGGACCAAAAGAGCCAGAATAAAAATAGGCAATAAAGGTAAAACAAAATATGACAATTTATGATTGCATTTATTTGAGCTGAAACGCAAGGGTTTCGCAGCTAGGGCCTTTCGGGGCAAGAGTCAGGTATAATAATAGCCATCAGCTATGTCTCCGCGCTCCTGCGCAAAGTTTGAAAAGGCCACTGAACGGGATTTTAGATCAGAGGTAATTTAAGGTGATAAATGTAACGCTGACTGGAGTGGCTCATCCCAAGGAGTCCGGAGGAGAGCTCACAATCGGAGGGCAACCATCATGCGATAGCAGCACGTCGCCTAATTAGAACCGAGCGAACCATTTAGCGACGCATAGCAGCATATACATATTGCATGTAGGAGCCAAAAAATTGGCCGGTCCAAGGTTGGCAGGCTGAAGATCAGAAATTCATATCACCAGCGTCGGACTCGCTGATCCTTCCTCAGCCCTGTGAAACGCTGGACGCCTAGACTAAAGATACCACATGGGCTGGTGAGCTGTAAAAACGCAAACTTAGCCAGTTTTGCAAATACCTGCCATCCGCAGCTCGAAGAGCCAAAGTAAATGGGTAATGTTTATTTACCCTTTAGCATGTGTGGGTGGATGTATCAAAGACATTATGTATGCGCAAGTTAGGCGTACGTTATAGCATCTCATTGGCCTGCTAATTTTCGTGATATCAAGTATATCGGTGGCTTCACTAAGAGACATATGTATTGTTGACAGGTATCACCGGCGCATCGGTCAATGGGACAAAAGGATAGAAGCTAAAGACGTTCCAGTTGGCTTGACACTTAGCAAAGCATATAAATATGTGAATATTTGAATGTGTATGATGGTAAAATTGACACCCCCATAGTGCCAGAAAATACTTCCTTCTAACTGTGCTGCCTGTAGACGAGCATATGCATACTATGTTTAAACAGCCACGTGGTCACAGTTTCTCAACTCTTAATCCTTTCTTTTTAACGTGCCGAGTAGATAGAACGAGAGCCGACGGAAAATAAGATCCATGCTCGTCTTCCCGTTTAGTATGAGAAACGAAGCATCCTCCATCTTGAGGCCGTTTTATCTTGGTGAGAGGCATTATATATCTAACTCAGACGCACGCGGTATTCCATGAACACTTTTAAGGGACGGTCGATGGTCGGGAATTTCGGGAGTCGCCTCTAGGTTTTCTTTCCTTTTTTGAAGAGCCTTGTATAGTAACCATGCTATGACGATAAGAAGAAGTTCTGCGACAGTCACACCAACTCCGATTCCCGCCTTTGTACCGGTGGACATGGTCCGGGACGGTAAAGACGAACCAAATGGCGATGTGGAGGCGCCAGATAATGGAGCCGAGCTAATTCCAATTTCATCCTTTGTGCCAGTGGATGTCCCTGGCGTCACGAACGCGCTGGATGATGGGTTCGGAACGCAGGGATTGCGACGCAGTAGTTTTTTTGTGTGCTGTCTGTAGATGTTGCAGTGGGTAGGGGTAGGCGAAAGTCCGTATTCATCCACCGAATAGAAATACCATACGCGTGAATTTTCGAGATACCGGTCTTAGTCCGACGAGTATTCTCAGCTGTGGTTACCGTGTAGGTTATTTGGAAGGCAGTGTCGGTTTCCTAGATGCACATGAGTGATGGAGGACTTGGAAAACCGTTACAAGAGTAGTCGCTGGAACCATAACAATAGGATACGTTAGCTCAACCATTTGGGGTAATAAAGGAGTCCTTACTTTGGACAACAGGTTGCAGAAGTTTCCGTCAAGCTTCCAAGTGTATTTGTTCTGCTATCACAAATGGAATAACGATATGGACAAATTCCAGGGGAGTAATACGCGGTTTCTGTAGACTCCATGGTGATCCAATCTTCGACCCGACCTGGGGGAAAGCAGTCTTTGGCGCGGGGACCCAATTCATAAAAGGTGCTCGTTTCAGTGGTTTCCGTCCCATCGTATGTACTGAGCGTTGTTGTATAGCGTTCGTGTATGTCTGTGATACAAGACTATGGGGGTTTGAACTTGGTAGTTAGCGCCACAGGAAGTTGAGAATCCGACATTCTCAAAAGATTGAGTAGGATGACGCTACCAAGCAATGAAATGATAGTGCAATGCTTGATTTACCTCGCTGGAAACATCAAGAGAAGATACTTGGGACAATGTCAGACGAAAATAGTTATTATCCGGTCTACACGACCGCGCTAGGGGTTACTGCCACAACATACTCAGTAGTCAATTTGCCGTGGCACAACGGCCGTCTATCATTGTGTGCGATCTTTGCCTGTTGAGGCGAGGCCAAACCGCTGGGAGTAATTGCTAACAGCGCGCACTGCGCATGATATCCAATTGTTGGCCCAACAATAAAACACACCATTAGAATAGACATGGCTAGTTCTGTACGCATGGGTATTGCCCCTGTAACATGTACATAACATATACACATACTCTGTACATGCCTCTGTAGTACTTTGAACGAGTGTGTCCAGACGGCAGCAACATCTGCGTAAACTTTTGCAATATTGGAACTGCCTTGGATGATCTATATTCGGCCTGGCTCATAAACGATGATGCATGTGGTTGGCTGCGACATCGCGGAGAACGATCCATGGATAGATGGCAGGCGCGCCTTGTTCAGTAACGCGGAAACGCAGCCACTTGCTGAACATACAAGTAATCTAAACTCGCGGGTTATACGGAATCAATGGGTTTCAAACGTTGTCTGGCGAATAGCAGTCGACCATTGTAGGGTATCGACTCCGATTGAGGATGTTGCACGATGGATGTTGAGTTGATGCGGTTGGTTTTGACGCCAAAATAAGGTTTTGAGCCGCCCCCGAGACCCATTACCTAATCTTCAGCCTCCAATTTCAATAACCTTGATGGTCCCACCGACTTCAATCTTGGTATGACAAGCTCAAAACATTATTCGACGCCTTTGACTTGAAAAATCCCCTTGCCAATTCTACACGCATCGAGGCCGGCATCAGGAGCTATTAGTATAGCTGCTTTTATTCAATGGCTGACAAAGAGAAGGCGGAGAGCCTGATACCAAAATTCAAAGTCGAGAGACTGCTCAATCAAGGTTGGCATTCTCTCGGCTTCATCCTTCATGCAACTTAGACATCTGCTTGGATTTCCAAGCAATATCCCCCCAGGAAATTGGGATCACTTCGCATAACTAGCAACTCGAAGTCTATAGCTTCTCCGATTGACTAACCACCATCTCACTACCCCGCAGATCAGAATGACCGCCGCATCTCCATTCTCGGCACCATCGATGACGCTCCTGCCCTTTTGATTGCCGAAAGAGCTGCCTTCGTTTCTGATCCAGAGTCTATAAGAGCGTTCCATGCTGCGTTGACGAACGTGGCCAATCTTGGTGCCAACGATATATACCGCTGGTACCTCGCGTCAACCGGGCAAAATCACGTATCCCCGCCAGACCTCAAGCTCAATCTCATCTGGCCCTGCACGGAGCAACATATCCTCAAATACTCGGCGCAAAATGTGCGAATGGTTACGGAGACGCCAGAGATATATGCGAATTATGTCCGGGCCTATATGCGGAGCAAGAGAGAGAACGGCAGATTGAATTGGGTATATAATATCGTTGAAGGGCGCAAGGAGCAGGAGGATGTGCTTGTTCGAGTGTCGGATCCTGAGGAAGGATTCTTGCTTCTGCCCGATCTCAACTGGGACCGCAAGACTTTGGGAACCCTGCGCCTTCTGTGCCTGGTTGAGAGGCGTGATGTATGGAGTCTGCGTGATCTGAAGAAGAAACACATTCCGTGGCTGAAACATATGAGAGGGAAGGTGCTGGATGGGGTTGTGAACGTATACCCCGAGTTGGAAAGGGACCAGTTAAAGCTCTATCTCCATTGTACGTATATGGAACTTAGACGAAGTGCTCCTTTGTCACGTCTAACCCTTACTAACTCACTGTCTAGACCAACCAACCTACTATCACCTCCATATCCATGTCGTCAACGTAATGCTGGAGGCTGGCACAACCCAGTCCACCGGCAAGGCCTTTGGTCTGGAAAACCTGATTAGCCAGTTGGAAACTATGGGTGGTGGCCCTGACGCTGGCATGGCCGATGTCTCCCTTTCATACTTTTTGGGAGAACAGAGCGAGCTGTGGGCGAATATATTCGGGCCTTTGAATAGAGGGGAGCAGCCGAAGACGGTGGCTTCAACGCAGTAAAGTGCAGCATATGAAGGAAATTATAGATACCCTCAGTGATAGATTTTAGAAGCATCTGTTCTCTTTTCTTTCAGGATTCCAGTATTAACAAAGTCTTCCATTACTCAATTAGAAGTAGTATACGTCATGCAACAAAGAAATGCGCTCGTAATTGATTTAGTATCATATCACATGCGGAAGGCAGCCCTACGAAGCTAGTTGCCTAAAGCAGACTAGGCGCCAAAGCAGGATGATCCAGGTTCCCCGCATATGTAATCCCCAAGGCAAAACCCATCTTACGCATACCCACTCCCATCTATTTAACCACTGCTCATCTGCTTCTTTTGACTCGATAGACTTCTTCAATTCGATTCTACATTCCTCTCTCTACGTCTATCTCAGTATCTCAACATGGCAGACAACCCAGATACACCAGACACGGCCAAGGCCTTTGTCCCTCTTGGTGAGCATCTGCCCCTCATAACCTCAAGAAGCAGAAATACCTCCTCCATAGCAGCAATCATATGCTAACAACCGCCCAGAAAACAATCCAGAAGTAATGTCCCACCTCATCCACCAACTAGGCGTCTCTCCCGCCCTCGGCTTCTCCGACATTTACAGCATCGACGATCCAGACCTCATTGCTTTTGTACCCCGCCCCTCCCACGCCATCCTCCTCGTCTTCCCCATCAGCCCAGCCTACGAAGCCTCCCGCGTCGCCGAAGACAAAGATAAAGCTCTCTACGATGGCTCTGGCCCCAACGAACCCGTCACATGGTTCAAGCAAACTATCCGCAACGCCTGCGGTCTCATCGGCCTCTTACACGCAGTTAGCAACGGCCCTGTCAAGCAACATATCCTCCCCGGTTCAGATCTGGAGAAGCTGCTGCGCGATGCCGAGCCGTTGACGCCAGATGCAAGGGCTGACCTGCTATATGCCAGCAAGGCGTTGGAGAGCGCGCATGCCGATGCAGCCAAGAAGGGAGATAGTGCCGTGCCGGATGCGGATGAGAAGATCGACTTGCATTTCGTGTGCTTTGCCAAGGGGAGCGATGGGCATTTGTGGGAGCTGGATGGGAGGAGGAAGGGGCCGCTGGACCGTGGCGTGTTGGGGGAGGATGAGGATGTGCTAAGTGAGAAGGGGCTGCAGATGGGTGTGAGGCAGTTGCTGAAGAGGGAGGCGGAGGCTGGGGGCGACTTGAGGTTTAGTCTGGTTAGTTTGGGGCCGGTTTTCGATTGAGTGGGTTCGTTTTAATTGGGTATGGGCTTATGGAGGGGTTTATGTTGCTTTTTTGTTGCATATGCGCTTGAGTTTATTTTATGATGGTTGATGGTCCATATACACTTACCTGCCTAGGTATGTACATGGCCATATTTGCGTTCTAAATCACCGAGATTTTTCCCACGTCACGACTGATAATAGATATACCAGGCGAACATGTAATTATATGTTTCTGCAAGAGACTATTAAACGGAGTTCGAAATGGTTATCACCTCTATTCGGCACGGGAAGCACACAGCCAACATTCATGCTCGCATCTGTGACCGGGACTTCGGGGCCCGGTCTCTTTGATACCAAACGCTTTCTCGACGAAAAGGCCTGGCTTGGATGGTAAGGACGAAATCACCCATTGTTTTCCCCAAGAGCCCCCCGCCACCTGCGACGGCTGGCCGGCGTGGCGCTATAATACCGTCATAACCCACTGGCAACTTGCAAGCACATACCATAACGATCGAACTTTCTAACTTCTTCACGGGAGGTAAGAAGCTGTGAATCTACTAATCGATACTTGAGCATCAGTGGAGTCTATATCCTATCTCCGATCTTGTCTGACAGCCACGACGGACTTAACTTACTACTGGCATAGTGTGAAGATGCATGCCACCGACAATTTCTTCAACTCGATCCCTGGGCGGTGAGCATATAGCTTCTGTCTTCCCAGTCTTCAGCACTGCGTAAAGTACAGATTATTATACGTCAATTCAAGGTAAGATTGAACAGTTAGCTTTCGAGAGATACACTGCAAGACTCCCGCCTTCATGGCATATACTTTAGCGACCTGCGTCCTTTTCACCTTTATTATCTAACAGATGCTTACCCCAGAGTCAAATGGAGAGCCGAGGGGCCTATTTCGCTCTTGCCCGAACATAGTTAGGTAGCCTCTAGTATTTAGGAGATTGGCCCCCAACCTTTAGTATTGTTTTGATGACTTGAATATAGACTAACCACGAGGGGATTCGGCTGTTGGCAGCCTCCAAGAAAGTCTAGATGAAGCCAATCCGACACTGACATCATGACCGTTTCAACGGCGACGCTGTTGGGCTTTGGAAACTGTCTTCGAAGACAATACTTTGCTTAGCCTATCAGCTACCTACATAATCGGCACTATTACAGGTTTCTTTTCAGCGTTTTGATATATCATATAGCATAGGAAAGTTCCAAAGAAATGTCAAATAAGCTGCTGAGTCAAACTGTCACCCAATTAATGGAGAAGCCGTTATTGTCCTACAACAAACAGGGGCTCCGGACAAAATGTTCAAAGACCAAGTTAACCTTGAAGAAAGACCTCGTCAATCTAGAAGGCGGTTCCTTTTGGTAGGGCAGATCAAAACTTCTGACGTTGAGTTTATCTCGTGGCTGCCCATGGTTGAGCTGCAGCCACCGACCCAATGATCCCCGAAGAACAATATCTCCTGTTCCGGCCTGAACAATGCCTTTCTACTCCTTGCAGCATCAATTGTTCTTCCTGGCGAATTATGCAAATAGACGGCATTAACAAATATTTTAGGCTTCACGCTTTACTAATACATGGGTACTTTGGCGATGTCCCTACATTGCTACAAGAAGAGTCTCTGTCCTTTAACACTATGGAAATCCAACAACGCGACCGTCGAAATACAGATCCCCTGTGTCTAAAGGAAATCCAAACCTACTGTCTCGAACTACTCGACGACCGACCTCAAAACTGATAGTATTGAAGTGCCCTCATTGACCACAGCCCGAGGTCTTGCAGAGATATGTTGGCGGTGCCTCCGTACGTGCATACACGTGCTCACCACTCCATCAGCTTTTCCTTGTTCTTGATGTACATGCGTCGCGCTGATAACGGTTTTTGGGTTCCATGATTAGAAGAGAGAAATTTGCCACGGGTCAAGAAATAGTATTTGATAACCCAATGCTTTACCGTGGAGTTGAGGTCAACCCCGCCGTGAGCGTGCGGCACGTACACGTACGTTGGGGGTCCCAGCTCAGTACACATGGAATGTTCAATTCCCACTGATGTTGAAACAGAACGAGACCGATGAAGACTCTACATTTGGTGATACGGATGGGTATGTCGCTGTCTGCTTAAATGTTTTCAGCCTCACTGACGATGCCGCAGACAAAGCGCAACCATATCTCTGGCTTCCAGTATGATGAGCCACATTTACGAAAATGGCAGGTATGGTTATCCGTTGCATGTTATTTCTATATGCCATAATGCGAGTATTTTGGCTAACTCGGCACAAGACGTTATCATTCATTTCGAGCAGGAAGTGCGTTTCTCCGTTACATATATGCTCTCTCGTCCCCGGGTCTTTCAAATGGCTCATACTCCCTTTCCAGGCTATTTCTTCCCAAACGACGAATTAGAACAAGAGCGTCTTGATATTATTCACCACATGACCGACCTGGTGCTTAGCGGAAGATTATATCTGGCGCCCATTGGAAATAATCCCCAGCGAATTCTCGATTTAGCGACGGGAACGGGTATATGGGCGATCGACATGGGTATGTTGGGTCAATGGAGGCCTGGTTCGGAAATATCCTTTGCTAATGATTTGTATAGGCGACAAATTCCCTTCCGCTGAGGTACTTATCCAACTGCGGCCCAACGGAGATGGAGCCTCTACTGACTATATTCCAGGTTTTTGGGAATGACTTGAGTCCCATTCAACCCGCGATGTACGATGACAACCATTACTGTGAATTACTGGGTGTAGAACCAAACTAAATCATTTTTTTGGTCATAGGATACCCCCCAACGTACGGTTTGAAATTGATGACATCGAGGACGACTGGTCGTATAAAATGCCCTTTGACTTCATCCACTGCAGATATATGGCAACTTCGATATCCAACTGGCCGAGATTAGTCACTCAAGCTTATCAGTCAGTATCACACGCGTTACTTTATAGATATAGTATCAGTAAAATAGGAGTCTGACAGGCAAACCACGGTTCCAGGAATTTAATCCCAGGCGGATGGGTGGAATTCTGCGATTACGACTTCCAATATCGATCGGATGACGGGTCCCTTACCCCGGAATTACCAATGGTTCATAATCAGCGCCTCGTCGTGGAATCTTCCCGATTACTAGGACGGGAGCCGTCTCCCGGGCCGAAACTAAAGAAATGGGTTCAAGACGCTGGGTTCATTAACGTGACTGAGAAGTGTTACCCGATACCGATAGGGGTTTGGGCTAAGGATAAGAAATTGGTGGGTAACATACATTTATACCTCTTCTAGGCCATCCAATGTGCCTGAACGGAAAACTGTAGACAAAAGACGGGACATGCTAACAGCGGTTCTACATTTAGAAAACAATCGGCTGGTGGAACCGATTGCAGTTTCTCCAGGGCGTCGAAGCATGGTCTATGAACTTGCTCACGCACGTCCTGGGATGGAAGCCGGAAGAAGTCCAAGTACACGTCGCATATGCACGGAAAGATGCACAAAATATACATATCCATGCGTATTACAACATGTACGTATATTTGAATGTCCCTTTCTTCATTTTTCTTCTTCCCTTGACCCGATTCTAGTAGCGTTGGCTCTTTCGTCATAAACCTAATACATATCTCTTTTAGTTACGTCGTATACGGCCAGCGACCTGACGCTGGAGCCTGGACTGCACCTATCTAATCTGCTCTTTCGCCCTTTTATTGCCTGCCTTTCCCATCAAAAGCCGCTTCCGCTCATCGATACCCCTCGTTAACCCATTTTATGTCACATCGACTCTCCGAACTCATCTCTCCATTTCCTAGTTTCGCGCTGGAAGGAAGCCCTTGAGACGGGCATTCTGTTGTACAAACGCGTAATTGGCTACTGACCATGTCAGATAATGCGCATTCTATGTTTGATATGCATTTGAAAAAGGAAAACGCCGGCGCAATGGGGTTATTTTGCAATTATTTTCTAGGGGGTTTTGGATGAGCATCCTTCACTCCATCTCTTTTCGCTTTTATAGGCGTTTCGTCATTTTTCCCCCCTTTTTATACTAGGACGTTCTTCATTCAGCTTTTCTCGATGATCAAAGAAAGGGGATAGCATACTTGTATGTCTGAATGTTGATATGTATGTACGTACGCATGTTTGAATGTATCTATGGTGAGGGTTAACTTTCATTTATAGAATGCCCCAGCTCATTGTGTGATGGGCCAATTTGTGTCCTTCCAATGATACTACTTTAATCTACCTATATAAACTACTTCTCTACTGTTTGGTCTATTATGTGCTATCTGAGTCCATTGGCAGCTCAGAGGCAGCGAGATGAAATACAGGACGTCGATGTCTGCGGACACGGACCGTGTTTGCCACAGCGTTTCTTGATCGGGCTATATCTGTGATTGCAGTGGTGATATCATTGGCAAAAAGTGGCATGCATTCCAGGGTGAAAACCCCCGTGTGATGATATTCGTATATGTTTCTCTGTGTGGAGATATTCCTTCCCATATGAACGGTAGCTTGTATAATCATTGATATCTTATCCGCTCCAACTATATGACCTACCAAAGTCGATAAAAATGACAAAGTAAAGTTTCCGTTTGTAAGAGTCACGTTATACTTAGCATAATTGACAATTAAGCAGCATCTCCGTCCCTTACTTTCCTATCCCACCAACCTTCCCAATTAAATCGGACGACTTCATCGCCACACGCCCACCATCCAGCCGTCAAGTTTCGTGCAAAAACTTCCAAACCTGAATATGCACGGATGACGTTCTTCCCTTCATCTTCAGAAGATTGGCCGGAGGATGTAGGGGATGAAAAGAATAGATCCTCAATCAACTCTTTTAGGTTCGGTTTGCGAGAGTGGACGTCCGGCACGGCGACTATAATTCTCCTCTTTATTTCACAGACATTATCTTTTGTTTCGGTATTGCTATCTTGGTTGACATGGCCTTCTTTGTGGGCCAAGATCAGGACCTCGTACGGCCGCCTCCATAGCCCATCTGTGGGAAATACCGGCTGCCCATCAACGGTCGTCTTGACCCAAATCCATTCTTCAAAAGGGTGCAGGCCTGAGGATTTGAGAGCGTCTAGTGTGGCAGAACGAGATTTTAGGGAATTCGTGACCCAGATGGCGACAATGGCTTTGTGCGGATGCATGTGGTTTTGCAAAATACCTTCGATTAACGGTTGAAGCGGGCTGGCGTGCTCTTTATAGTGTGAAGAGCGGCGGACTGAGCGGTTTGGCCATGGAGGGTCCATAAGAATGAAGTCGAATTTTAAATCTGAGGACAGAGTAGTTAAGGGGCTCTGTCTGGTTTCTGTACCGGGGATGAGATGGCAATTGAGGAAAGCAGATTTTGGAGGAACGTTGATAGATATGCGATTTGGGTGGGACAGTCCACTCTCAGTAGTACATTCTTGTCCATCTGACTTGATGTTCAGGACGGCCTGGGAATATGACGGATTTTGGACTATTGGGCCCTGGGTGTCGCTCAGGGCCGAGAATCGGTTGATGCCAGGGGCGAGTATAACAGGAGGCTGATTGGAAAGTGAAGATTCATGTTCCACGACTGTAAAACTCGGCTCTTCTAATCCTTCCTCCGTAGTTGTTGTATTTGATTCTCTTCTTTTTCGCTTTTGAGGTAATTCTTTGTCGGACTTGGCGCTGGTGTTGATTTCATTGTCAAGGTCTTCTTCCGACTCTTTTGCAACGACGCAGTTCGCCAAACGGGTGCGTCGAGGATTACACCAGTTTCCCTGGTGGTTATTCTTCACTTCCTGCAAGGCATCATTGATAAGAGGTACAATTTCTTCGTGAAACCTTTGTTGAGGCTCTGGTATCTGAGCTAGGACGCTATTACGAGCCTTGTCCGTTTTTGGTTCTGGTGGGTTTGGATATGGATCTTTCTGAGGATCACACGACACCAGAACAAGCCCATCGTCCTGGATCGCCTGCTCTGCTCTTTGGGGTAATTGCCGGAGTCGCTGGGCCACACCTATAGAGGTCGGTATATCTATCAATATCACTGTCTTGGTGGCGTTTTGATAAAGGATTGCTGACGAGGCATGATTTGGCAGCTTGGGCATGATGTCGAATTGGCGAGGTGCTGGAGAATAAGAACCCAAAATCCTTCAATCTGATGGAAGTTATCTCAAACAACCTCAAACAACCCCAAACAGCCTCGACCCACCACAACCATAAACCAAGATACCGTCAACCGTTTTCTCAAACATCCGTTGTGGTCTATCCATAGTGTGCTCTGAGTACTTTTTGAAATTTCGATCGTTGTCGTTGAAATCGCTTAAACAGGCAACCCAGACCGCGTGCGACGAAATCTCGACATCGATGTTCCTGCCTTGAGTCCGCGCGAAGACCTCTGCAGTTCAGGGCTCTTCTTATTGTCTATTTCTTATGAGAAGAACGTCTCTTCTCTTCCTTTCTATTTGATTTCTACTCCACTTCCGTCTTGGAGACGTGTTCTTGTCTACTATTTCACCCTAGTTATGTAAATCCTCGTCTGTTTCCTGCACAAATCTATTGTTCTACATACTAGCAGCACTGTACGTTGTTTGTTATACTTGCACCTGAGTATATAAGCTTTTTCCTATTGATTGCTCGCTTTCTGGCCCAACTGAGGCTGCACAGGAGCTGGAAATCCCTTTTCACACTGTGCCTCGAGTTTAGGCCAGCTCGGGAGAAAGGGTTTTCAGGCACCGCATATCACTGGATATTGGTAATGTAGACATGTTGCTTACTCTTCCAACGGAGATTTTTTGATTTTCACCCTCGAATTCTAGTCTCCTTTTTCAATGCAGTTTGAGGAGAAGCCTTCATATAGGTTATGAAACCTTCAGATTCTTCCATCCGTGGAATATGAATGAAATCGATTCCGGTGCATGCATTTGTTGCCACAGTTATGCAACTGGTAAACAGTGTCCACGAATCGGACCATTTCAAAGCTCGCCGCATGCAAGTGGAAGAGGGTCTACGCCCACTCTACGCGGCGAACCAATTCAGTTTTCGCCGACGCAGCACAGCTGGAAAAAGCCCTATTATCTGCAATCCTGCTGAACAGCAAAACCACAGTATCAACCTGGCAAGGCTAGAACTCGTACAGTGGAAGCTTGGGCTTATTAATTTTCAGCGTTTGAAACTTCTTGCGCGGGGGAACCCCTTCAGCTATTATACTTTAATCTGTTCGGCAGAAACCGATTGCGGGTTTGGGTAATGCGTGTAGAGCATGTTTCCTCATGTGCTATGCGATTGACAGTTCCTAGAGGCCAGTATCAAGCATTTTAACTGCCGTATCTCTATATGAGGCTTGAATCTGCACCTGCACTTTCTCACGATATTTTTCCTACAAAGGACATCACGACTTTTTCAACAGAATGGCATATGATAATAGCCCAAATTCGGTTCGTCGGAAATCAGGGGCCTCTGGGCTGAGTAAACGCTTCTATTATATCAGTAATTGAATTGATGCTTGATAGTAGTAGTTAGTACTAGTACTATTAGCACTGATCGCAGGAGGGAGGGGATGCAATCTAACGATTGAAGGTGAACTTATCCTATCTCAAAAAGGAGACGAATTTAAAGAGCTAGCTAGCTCTAACGCCTTGGAATACCTTTCAAAAATCTTCGAGCGACGTTTCAACGCACGCCGCGGGGCTAAGCGCGCTTAAGCGCCGCCGCGGCAGCCAGCTTTTGAGTTTTCAGCACCCTGCGCGATGATCTTGCCGGCGCGAAAGTCAATCTGTATCATGCAGCCGATCTAAAAGCCTCGCAGGCGCGGCTCTGTTCCTTATTAGCGCTGGCGCGCGGCAAATCTACAACAGCAGACAAGGAACTCAGACATAGATTTGCTAGTTTAGCAGTTCTCTGCTAGAACAGAGTGTTGACAAAATATTCCTTCTCTATTGACTAAATACTAATTGATTTACATATAGTCGGCTAACGTGTGTCGGACAATTGCAGTATAGTAGTATTAGCAGTAGTATTAGCATTATTGAATTTGGCACGGACCTGACGTGAGAGGGAGCCGGGTAGATGTCTGTTTGGAAAGTTATGGGACGATATTTTTGTTAGTAGATATATAGGTGGAAAGGGAAGAATAGAGGCTAAAGTGGGAGTAACCCGTGGGACTGTAAAAGCAGCTGAGTTTCGTCGTCCATCGCGCAGAAAAAGAGACAATTGAAGACACTAGGAATGAGATTAAACGGTCTTTAAATTTGTTATGATCGTAGATCGCTCGGGAGTGAACCCGATTCCTACGGACTCAAAAGCTCGAATCGTAAACGAGACTCTCCATAAAGAGAAGGAAGCTTAAGATAACTCTATTGCCTTAATCACAATACCACGATCGAATGGATAATGCTAGTGAGAGAAATAGAATAAGGCATGCACAAACCATATGTTTCTATTCATCATCGCCTGTCTTTTCTCTAGTCAAGCCATACCTTCTATATAAGCTATGCCAGGCCAAGATACGTTCAAATAATACTAGGTCATAAAAACGTAGCAATACCATAGAGGTAGATATCATAAATCAAAGCAATTTTTAAAAGGAATTTGTAAAAGATGATTCTTTATTTTCATTCCGGTTCTGCCGTTGCTCTTTAGCTTTGGTCTCTTTCCTCTTAGTCTCGTAATCTAATAATCAAATCGGGCCGGGGTAGTAAGACAAAAAGAAAAATAAAGAAAAAAAATAAACGCATAATCCAGACTAAGGCTTACACCGCCCCGTGAAGCGTGGGTAGAGACAGCATTCACGAACAGTGTAGCGCCCACACATCCATGCGAGGAATCGCTCGAGGCCAAGACCGTAGCCGCCGTGCGGTGAGGTACCGTACCTATTTTTAGGAAGGGCGGAAAAGTTAGTACAGTCAGCTTCTTTTAAGGTTTTTTAGATCGTGTTTCGGTGTGATTTGCTGAGATCGGTGTGGGCAAATAGAGGGGTCGGAAGAAGCGCCGGCCAAATTGGGTGGTGTGGCTTAAGGGGCCAAACCCAAACCCGAAAATCAAGATGTTAAAGTAAATGGCGGTGGATACGGGATGGGGAAAAATACGAGGCAATAAGAAATTAAAGGGGATTTTACTTACTTGCGCTGATCAGTGTACCAATAATACGGCGACGGGTCCATTCCCTCCCGTTTGTATGCAGACATCAACTCATCCCAGTCGTCCATTCTCATGCTACCGCCCACAATCTCACCAACGCCAGGCATAAGCACGTCCACGCTCTCCGTGACACGGGCATCCTCGGGGTCCTTCTTCATGTAGAAGGCCTTGATCTCCGCGGGGAAGTGTGTGAGGAAGATGGGCTGATTGATCATGTCTGTCATCTTCCGCTCCGCAGCTTCAGCGATATCGTCGCCAAATGTATGCGGCTGGCCCTCTTCGTTGAGGATTTCGTGTTCGCGCAGCCACTCGATTGCGTCGGCGTATTTCATGCGTCTAAATGGCCGGGAAGGGGGTGTGAATGAAGGATTCAGCTCCTTGACATACTTCGCAATCAACGGCTCGGAAAGGACAAAATCGATAACGCGGCAGATGACGTCTTCGAGATGGTCGAGCAGATCGTTGAAGCTGATAAAGTCCAGTTCGGCTTCGATGTGTGTATACTCTGACAAGTGGCGGCGGGTGAGGGATTTCTCCGCACGGAAGGATGGACAGACGCAGAATACGTCGCCAAGGGAGGGAAGGCAGGTTTCGAGGTAGAGTTGGGAGGATTGGGTCAGGTAGGCCTTCTCCCCATAGTAGTCGAATTCGAATAAGGTGCTGCCTCCCTCGACTTGGGTTTGCACCATGGCTGGGGGAGTCACTTCCAGCATGCTGGTCTCCTCAAAAACTTTCCGGAAAGCCCGCAGAGTGGCTGCGCGGACCTTCAAAACGGAAGAGGAGGTTTCACCACGAAGGACCAGATGTCTGTTATCATAGAGGGTTTGGGGGTCGGAATCGGGAGCAACGCGGGTGGTGATGGCCTCCTTGTCACCAGCAGCACGGCCGATTACTTTGAAAAAGTCCGCATGCAATTCGCGGTTATCAGGCGCGTGGTTCTTGGGCGGCACTGCGTGCATTTCTCCATGGATCGCAATCGACGTCTCGAGCGTCAAGGTCATCGCATCGTATGTCTTGACCAGATCGCCCGTGAAAATGCATTGTAGAAATCCATATCCGTCCGCCAGCGTCACGAATATCATATCCTTCTGTGCCCGCAAACGATGTACTCGTCCTAGCACGCGAACGCGGGTGCCCGGTGTTTCGCTGTCGATCGCCCGCAATTTGATCTTCTCTGGGTCCGTCTCGCTCAATCTGATCTTGAGAGGTTTAGGCAGCGACTCATCCTCCTTTATAATAACTTTCTTAGCCTCTTCAAGAACTAATCTCCGCTTCTCAGCCTCCTCCTTCTCGCGGATTGCCAGCTCCTTCTCCTTGGCAGCTTTCTTCTTGCGCTGTTCATATAGGTTGGTAGCCTTTTTCAAGGCGGACTTGGTCGCGGGCTTCCATTCTAACCGCACAGACGGATCGTCGCCTTCGTTAACGGGCCCAGTTACTGATTTGCGCGTCAAGTACTGGATCTCTGGTGTAGAAGGAGGTTGCTGGAGGAAAGCATAGACCAAAGTCTTGTAGGGGGAGGACTCTGCTCCGGTTGCGGTCTGGTCGTCTTTGCCGACGTCTTCGTCGATATGGACGAGGATTGCGCTGGAGGATACCATGGCTGTATGGCACCCTTGGATATAAGCAGAAATGTAAAAAATGAACTGCTAATCGTCAATCGTTGCTTCAAAATGGGCGTGTCGTGGTGATGGTTGTCCTTTTTTTACTTATCAAAGTCTGGAGGTGGGGGGAAGTCCAAGTCATGTGAGTCATAACCCTAATCAGCCCCTCATTCCTCCTCCGCGCGTATCAGTTCGCGACAAGAAATCGAACTTGGTGGCTGCACGTAGGAAGCTATTGCAGAGTATATCCTGATCTAATATTGAACGGTAATTCAATATCGTTCATTATGTTGATTTATGCCTGCTATAAGCTCACCACTAGAGGGAACTAACTAGTTCTAGGTCTCCAGGTTACCGTTGTAAAAACATTGATATATATTTAATCGTGTCCGTACTTCGAGGACATTATGTGTCAACCGCAACTATGGAAAAACGAAAGAGCAAATCTGACAAGAGGAAGATACTTAGGACCACTCGCGTCTTACGCCATAGAGTGATCCCATTGAATTTTGGAAGGCAGGACAAAGCCGCAATTATTGGATATCTGCTTAGAACTTAGGAGTTGGAACAAGTTATTGAAGATGGATTGGAATTCAAAAATGGGGTTCACCTGTTTTGTTAGGATGGGCCTTAGTTCTCAAACCCTTCTAAGACAGTACATACATTGGTGTGTAGAAGCAGGAGTATGAGCATCAGATGATATAAGGTACCATGTCTAATGAGACGAAGAGTAAGAAAGAGGGGAAAGGGAGGGAGAGTAAAGAGGGGTTGGGAGCAGTCACGGTGTCTCCGAGTCAAAAACTTCGGATGCGGCTCAATTGAGTGCATACACCGCGTCTACATATGCAGAGTTTAGCCACTGGACCACTCCACCGTAGCCCCAGCGACTAATAGTAGACTGTAGAGGACTTCATTGCATGGACATGAAGATAATCGCAAGGAACCAAAACAATCAGTGCAGCATACAAGCGGGGGAATTCAACAATGGAAACAAACCCATTTTTGTCCTTCACTGTAATATTTGCGCTTTTTTCTGTGGTTAGTCCAGTTTGTTAGCGGTGCTGGGTAGATCTTCGCGAGCTTCTACCTTATTCTGCTCTTCTATCCAGTATCCAGCGTTTTGTCTGCATCATGCAACCCATCCATGTACGATTGCAACAAATAGCATTGTGATCATGGACTAACCTGCACTTGGTGGCCTTACAGGCGCACACTGATTTGGGAGCGTATAGTTTTTGACCAATGGCTATTGACCAACTGCTAATTTGAGAGCAGGGAAGTCAGCCTGAGATAGAAAAGGGAAGAAGGAGAAAAAGAGGGAACGACCCTGGCAATGAAGTGAGTTTGGGAAAAGGCCCGTTCCGTTGTTCGGAAGGACGGCGTTTCACGAAAGTTTATTTCGCCTTTTTTTATCCTGGCCGCAGATAATTTCGTCCATGTGATAGCGCAAATTAACAAGAAAGGAGAGGAAGGGGGGATGGTGCTCGGGGCTTCTGTTTAATTTTCTTTGAACAAGTGAAGTGCTGGGGGTCGCAACGCCGGGAATGGCACCGCAGTGGAAGGGGGAAAGGTAAGGTGGTAGCAAAGATGCACATCATGGAAATTCTCAAGCTGAACGTAACTGACGCAATCTGTATCATCGATATCTGCCTGGAGGATGTATAATAATGGATACTCGAAATGTGGATTAGTGCCTTAATGAAGTTCCTGTTCTCCATGAAGGTTGGACAAGTAAGGTAGCTGTGCATTCACAACCTTATCCTTTGCAAGATGTGCAAGTACTGTGAACTCTCGTCCTTGCATGGTAAGCATAGCATGCAGCCTCAAAAATGCAGCGGGCGGCAAGATCCTTGAAGCATCTTTGGAGTGGTCAAAGGAGATCGGTGGGGCTTTCGAAGGCCTGAAGCCTTGAGGATGTGGAAAAACAGGACATTATTAGTATTCGTGTGCAACACGTTACCTTGTCCCATGAGTCTATAAGACAAGGGAAACCACAGAAAGCGCATCTGAAGGTGGGAAAATAGATGAGATGGCCCAAGCAACGTCCTCCGCTCCATGTTGCAGTCGAAACCCCACCCAAGCATTTGGCCTTATTGATAAAGTTTAGACATGATTCAACTACGTTACCCAGTTCGTCAAACCCTAGGGATTGAGGTCGCTGTGCCGCATAAATGTATATTGCGCCCGGAGCCTGCAGAAAGGGCGTCTAATAATCCTAGATAAAGATGGCAAAAGGCGGATTCTTGAGATTCATTGGAGAGTCTCCTAACCAATAACGGAGATCACCGCTAGGGGAAGTTTTTGCGAGATTGAAACGGTCACATCGTATCCACATTAAGTGCCGTACGGCACATAGGCCACCATAGCATGCAGAATGTCCAATGCAGCCGAGAGAGCCTGAGACAAGCAAGATATGCACTTTCTCCGGGGGGCGAGAAATATCCAGCGCTTGCTCGATACTAATGGGCCAGATTGGCCGACAGACGCGTTGATGAATTTCTAGTGGCGACGATAGTTGGCTATGACCTTGCCGAAAGGAATGAAATAGCAGGGGTGGCTGCAAATTGTGCATGTTGCAAACAATTTCCATGCATTGATGGTTTGGCCCTTGACAGTCTACTTGTCGCGCCTTCGGACATGGTTGTTGGGCTGATTTCGATTTCCCCGGTGAATGTTGCGTTGTCACCCGGTCGTCTTTCTGATAGGTGTTTGGCCAAATAGGCATCTGTGAGCCGTTTTTAAACGTCTTGAAAACTCGCGGGAAGTGGAGGGAGCGACAAACATCCACTCCACATCTGCGAGTTGATTTCATTCCTGCGTGTATTATCTTCTAGGATAAGGGAAAGCGGAAAGCTAAAGGCCAACCACAAGCCGGAAGCCGGGGTTATGCGTTGTTCCTCGCGGCTCGAGGGTTGCGTTCCCCGGTCGATAATCTTAGCACGGCTGGATGTCTCCAGTCCATCTCCCGTGGGTCTGAAGTAGTAGTAGTGGGAGATCATAGGGAAGACAAGAGCGCTTTAGCCTGTTCTAAGCGCTGAGTGATCGTCAAGTCGACAGGTTGATAGACAGCCATTCATCCTCCGAGGAACATAACGGTTTTTTGCAGTATTTGAAGAAACAAAAAAGCGTAAAAAGGGAAACATTAAAAAAACGACAAAAAAGCAAAGAAACAGAAAAATAGCCGAAAAATAGGGCTCAAACTGCGGCGTAGTGTTGACATGTTTGGGCTGCCTGCATGTTGAACCGGTCATGCTCAAGCCATCGTCGACTAGCATCCCGATGCAGGGATTTGGCGGTTGAAGCGGGGGCGACCGGGCTTGGTAAAGAGCTAGCATTGACAACGGTCTGTCAAGCAGCCAGCCAGAGGGCGGCATATCGAGTCACACTTGTTGGTTTTCTTGAGCAAGGTAGAACAGGGGCCCTTGGGAGTATCTGCTTCTCTAAATTGTGTCTGTTGCTACTTGTATCCCCTGCAGAATACAAAGGACTAACAGGAAAAGGGATATCCCCGGCGTCGTATCACTCAAATAGTGCAATATGCAGTCCATTGAACAGATTGAGGCTAAATCTTCGCCTTTGTTATTTCAAATTAATATTATTCGCATTTCAGACAGTGGGTGTCTCGGCTCAAAATTGGTCAAGACACTGCGAGGTGCTGGCTGGTTCAAAGGGAGTTTCTTCGATGATGATGACTCGGTGAGATGAGGCTCAAAGGGGCAGGTGTAGACTACCTTAGTCAGCAGCAGATCGGCCGGACCTTTTTCTTCCAAAACAGAAACAGGAGCGACAAAAGAAAAGAAGAATAATAAAAACAAGCAATTCTTACTGGTGATAATAGTCAAAACGTAAAAAAGGAATATACAAAAAAACAAAAGACTTGACAAATTGCAATTTACACAGGCCAATAAGCGGCCGGGATGAGGTCACGTGATCAATCTTTGCTGCGGGATATCTGCCACGATATGCTCTTAGCGAGGGCTGTGGCCGGCATTATTTTGGTCTGATGGGCCATGGGCCATGGAGCAGCATATGAAGATTATATTTAGCAAAATCCCGGCAATCCCTAGCCTCGACAACCGCTGTGACTATGTGGGCTTTCCTAGGCCTATCGATTCCAGAGCGGACAGTACAGCACGCACTTTACGACCGTCTGGTTCGAGCACGCGACCGCAAATCATCTGTCGTGCTGAATTACCTCCCAAGGCAGTATGAGGATGTCTTGCCATGGAGAAACAACACAGCCTAGGTCACAGAGAGGCGCCGGTTTCTATATGTAGAGCCGCTTGCGCAGCCCGCAATATCGAGCAATCGTCTTGAATTTGTCACATGGCCCGCCCTTTGGCTCAAATTATGCGGCTCCTGGACGCATTGCATAGTAATGCAATTCAAAAATAGGACAGAGCCGCCATGTAATGCATGCTCCTAGGACCTACTCTTCGGCATATTTGACCACTGGCCATCCTCAAAAAAAATTCCAAGTTCCTTGAAGCCGCGGGATATCGACTCCGGAGCGTCCATTCATCATTTAGTGGATTTTCAGTAGGATAAATCACCCTATCTGTGACCGTGGTTCAGCCCGAATTCCGCGGCCCCATGTCCCTCAAACATGTCAAAAAGGAGGCAACGCAGACTTGCGCGTCTATTTTCCCCATACAAGAACGGGATTGAGAGCTCCGCTTCAAGCCCAGCTGTGTTGTTATTGGATCGCGTAGCTGCATAGGGATGTGATGACGATTGGTCTTGCTTTCTTTTTCCTTGCTTTTCTGATGAGTTCATTATTATTCATGCGAAAAGGGAAAAAAGAGAGTTCCAGGGCAGCGTTGTTCTTGTTTTCTTTTTTGTTGCGCTTGGACGGGGAGGAGGATGTGGGGGGCTTGGGGTTGTTTGGTATTATTCGTATGGGTTGTATTGTAGGTACGTATCTTTTTACAAGTTTATCGAGGTAGTTTTGAAAATTACGCCTCGTATTCTTCACTACTGCTTACATTACAGAGATATACTTCAAGTTCGGTACCTCGATATACAGAAAAGGTGTACTCCGTATTTACGCTGCGTCTTCCAAACCCGATAATATTCGGAGTTAACATTCTGTTTCTTTCCGATGCTAAGGTTGTCCTTTAGCATAAGATCTGTTGTGAATAATTATAGCCTTTGTCAGACAGGGCTTGACTCTTCAGCAAGGATTGATTAGTTAAGATGGGACTCAAGATAGCACTGAAGAATTTGGAGACAAAAAGCTAGACCCCATATAACTTCAGTTGATTGACTACTGGTTCGGCTGGCTCAGCCTGGCTGAGATCGAATTGCTTCTTTCTGATAATCAGAAAAAACATTCATATATACGCAATAATACGCACAAAGCAAGAAAGAACCGAAAGATCAACAGCAACCTAAAACAGCAAAGGGATCATCAAAAAAATGGCTTCATTGACTTTCCAGACCGATTCTCTAACTAGTTCTTACCATCTCTCAGCAGCACGACTTTGCAGACTATTGTTGATGCATAGTATTATTTTAGAAATAAGCTAAAGATCACCTACTCATCGTTCCACAGCCCCAATCTTCATCCCCTATCGACAACTGCTATCTTTCTCTAACCCAATGGTGATATCTTCATTTACCATTTTTAGCACATACAAAGGCGTTAATAAAAGCATAAAAGCCAAACCGAGCTAGGTCCCTCTTCATATCTCGCTCAATTACCCTTATATTGTTTGTGGCGTGATAAAGCCCGACGGAAGAGCCAGAAACAGCGCCCGACTATTTGTCATCCAGATGTAAAAAGAAGAAGGGAACCTTCTTCCCCAGTATCTCCACGTATTCATGGATCTCATAGCGTTATTACTACTGGTAACAGAAGGGATGTCTGCAGAATCGGATACGAGTATCCACGAAAATCAAACCGTTAAGTTTGTCTGAGATGGCGAGTCCAAACTAACGAACCCCCCAATCACAAACTTCCATTTTCTGTCTTGTCGAATCTTGTTCCTCGACAAGCTACCATGCTAAGTGTGAAGTTAGGCGTACTAAGCCACAGCAGCTAGAAGAAACTTGGTGGTTATGGTGCTGCAGAAAATAGAAAGCTTTTCTTGGCATAAATTCCACTAGGTTGAGTAAAAAGAGGTTGGATGACGATATACGGAGGACTCCGTCCGTACTCCGCGTGCTTATGAGTAGTATAGTCCATCCGTGGGTGAGAAGACGGATATATGTGAACTATTCGACCGTTGTCTCTGTAAAAACAGATAAGCCGGAGAGTCCGGGTTGAAAAGGGAAAGCGAAGGGGCAAGGCTTTGGATGTGCGCATTAATACTATCGACTCTCAGCAGTTTCAGTCGCGATGGAACAAATTTGTGCGTCAATTCGCATGAGAATTGGCCATGGAGATATTTTTACGGCGAATTCCTACGCCGCACGCTAGGCGAAGTAGAACCTGAGAGAATCGTGTAATAACGTTTAAAAAAAAAAAAAAAAAAAAAAGGATAGAAGAACTTTCCAACAACGACTGGAGTGGTAGGGACTGTTGATTTCCACTTCCCTTTGGCCCTCTACCCTGGCTGCAAACTAAGGATAGCTTCGGAGACTTTTTCAATGACCCCTCAACCTGTCCCTTCGTTCAACCCAGCTTGCCTAGGCAAAGATTGTCCTTGACGAAGAGCTGGACTCATAATAAGTGACAAGAAGCACAATTAATATGGGAGGAAGGAAGTGCATCATACCCGGTTCTTCAAGGCCTAAGGCTGGGCGATGTTGCTTTCAAAGACTCAGGATATTGTGTGGTTGGGGGCCGGACTAAGGCCGGACGAGGGATGGCTTTTCTAGAAGGAAAAACCCCCTCACTAACACCGACGTTGCAACTTGTGAGGCTCCTCAGCACGGTAAGCGACAGGCCCAGGCTGGCGGGCATTGCAGATTGCGAACTTGCGAGAAATAAAATAAAATCGGGATTGGGTCAACAATTGGGGGCCAAAACTAATAGCCTGCCTTGTGTGCCCTAACATGCCGTGAATTTTCCATTATAACGTCGCGTGGTAGGGATGTGTAACTCCGTGTTGCAACAAGTTGAGCGCAATACCTGTTAATATATATGTAGTTCATACAACCAGCTGAGTTGCGAATCCTTCGCTTCGCAGAGTATTATTGAAGCTCTGAGGGACTGAGCCAGAAGATACAAGCATCCAGTTGCAGTAGCGTGCGAGCTAAGTAATTCCCGATGCTCGAAAAGGCCAAGCGCTCTAAACTAAGACAAGTGACAATAAGATTAATCATGAAGAGCCCGTGTCAAAAGCTCTGCCTTCGTGGCCTTTTTTGAAACTTGGAGTGATATCGTCAGGAGGTTTATGCAGCCACTTTCCAGAGACCTGCCCTTAACTGCAATCTTTAGGGAACTCATTGCAGGAGCGGGATTGGGCCTCTATTGAATCACTCCATATCAGAAGTGCAGATTAGCTCCAAGGAAGGAAATGTAACCATTGCGCCAAAGGACCAATCCTTCCGGACTCGGCTTCGACTTCAGTTATAAGCACATTTGTACGTTGTACAGTAAGTACAATGCATTTGGCACAAGGGATCACGGCTTGGTTTCTGGGGTAGAAGCCACCTTTCCACCGTATGAAGGATTGACGGGATAGCGTGGAAGTCGGGATCACTTTCAAGGTAGGGGTAACTACCATGAGTCGCCACAAAGCTCAAGCAATTCCTCCGTGCGGCATTTTCGTCCGCATCTGAACAGTAGCGAAGAAGAGTATGTCAGAGAATGCTTCCAAAGCTCGGCATGGTTTCTTGACGTAATAAAGGGAGTGGCGTAGGCTTTAAGTTATGAAGCAACGATTTTTCTCATGAATCACGATGGCAGAGAACATGAAAACGGGAAGCCTATCTCACTTTCCATTGAAGCTCTTATCACCCGTCCTTGACCACCCTGTGACAGGCATGGTTCGTATCCCAGCTCGTAGGCTGCTGCCACCTCTAGCGATGTAGCCTAGTGGCTAGTTAGAGTTGTTTGGCAGCAACTTGTCGAAAAGAACGAAGCCTTAGTGTGTTCCTCTGAGAGGAAGCAATATTACCTACGGTACGCAGTAATACTCCAAGACATCTCAGTGTTTCGCAAGCTGATCGAATTCTCCTTGTGGCGCACCTTATTATCGTTTTTGGATATCAACACAGATGTCGATGCTGTCCAGGTGCCCTGCCCTGGCCCCGCCTTATTCAAGATCACATGACCAGGATTTTTTATTCGGGCTGTACCTGACGAATCCCAGGGAAAAGCGGTGGTAAATGAAGCCAAAGCTCCTCAGGTTTCTCAAATATGAGTTTCTTCTATCCCACGAACCGCGAAGGATCAGTAGTGATAGACGTTATATCTCCGAAAATACCGGGGGATGGCACATTGCACCGCCGATATAAAAGTCTAATTGTGAGGAACGGACTGAGGAGGTGATGTAAAGTTCAAAGTCTCTGACATAGAGGCGCGGTAATTGAAAATTTCAGAGACGAGCTGGCCCAGCCGAAATTTACGGGAAACGGGGTAACAATACGGCCAGTGATTCTTCAGGGCTAGGTTTGGACGGAACGGGGCTAGTGCAGTGCTAGTCGCGCGGCAGACGGCTTTGACTGCCGGCGGCATCCACAGGGTGGCTCCCGCCCAAATTCCAGCCTCGATGTCAACCTGCGCTTTTGGGCCTAGCGCCAACTAGCGCCAACCGAACCAAGCACTTGCATCATGTGCTGGTCCGCTGATTGGCTGTGGCGTCCCAGAGCCGCGGTTGAGGCTGACAAGCCGCGCGAGCTGGGCGGCAGGGATCATCCGCCCAATCACAGCCGCGATTTGCCCGCCAACACCGTTGGTTCTTTTGCAGTGCCTTCCTTCGCTGGCTTACAAAAAACCGTTTTTGTGCTGCATCAACCCCCATCCCTCTGCTGTGGTATGTATTGTGCTGCATTCGCCTATCATCCCCCCACGTATGTCACGTTGATGAGGCTCACCGTGAATTGTCACGAAAAGGAAAAGGAAAAGGAAAAGGAAAAGGAACGGCATGACAGAATGCATCTCTTTCGCCCAGTTCAAGTTGCGCTGGCACCGTTCAGGTTGCCTTTGAAAGGCCTTGTCTTGAGACAAACCACAGTGTGATCTCTCATGGTCATTGGTTACAAGCAGTATTTGCAATTATGTAGCCGATTTACCTATCACCTTCCTTCAGATGGATTGCTATCTTAATGCGGTTTGCGCTCAGCCTTTGATCGCCCGGTCCCTCCTGCAAGTGCTTTCTGCGCACAGATCAATATTGTCCGCCCACTAGCATTTATATCGACAAGCTCGATGATATATATCTTATCGCCAATAACCACTGCCGCGATTTCGCGATTTATATCGACCTCATTCTTTCGGATGCGTGTACCGTTACATTAGTTGGGATTTCCCAGGGAATCGAATGAACGAGCCAAAGAAAAAAAAAAAAAAAAAAAAAAAAAAAAAAAAAAAAAAAAAAAAAAAAAAAAAAAAGTGAAAAAAAGTGAGAGAAGAAGGAAAAA
>PDNB01000273.1:0-31259 GCA_002573585.1 Helicocarpus griseus UAMH5409
AAAACCCGCCCAAACGGGTTTTTTCGCGGGTCGGGTCAGTGACCCGGCGGGTTCCGCGGGTCGGGTTAACACACTACTCCTGAAAACCACCCTGCTCAGCTTTCTTGATGGCTGCACCAATAGCAAGGCCGACAACACGATCTCCTACTGTAAACTTAGAAGTAGCAGCACTTCCAACAATCTCAACCATCCAGCAACATCTCCGCCCATAATCAGCGGGTAGTATAACAACGTGAAGTGGCGTCTCTTGGACCACGGCATCCATGGGATTGACAGCCCAAGCATGAACTTTAATAAGAATTTCGTTGTCTCCGGCTTTGGAGAGCACTGGGCTGTTTCGGAGGATGGCTGGGACACCGGCTTTATCCTACCAAAGGGAGCGGTTGGTAGGCATCGCTAAGGCTCGGTGGCGGTTATTATATTTTTAGGGACAAGTAAATATAACAGGTTAAAATGATTCAGGTGCTCGTTCACGGTTTAGAGGTTCGGAAAAGATGTTCATTAAACAATTTATGGTACTGTAAATTAAATCTGCCGTACTGGCATTCGAGATCGGAGTTAAGACAAATACACCGCGACGGTTTTGGTTTGAGAATGGCCGCGGACATTCATAGGGCACCTGTAATATTATACAAATTTCTGAACTACGCCTCGGATTCCATTACTAGATAGAATCGGTGGACTGTGATACGTTCAATAACTACGGAATGATCGAATGCCAGTAGTCAACGGTGCTGATATCCATGCACTGCTCCCATCGGCAGTTCCCCTTGTGCGGATGTTTTCAGCGGCGTATGGATGTTTGCTAAGATGCTTGCCGGTTGCCGAGCTCTCATGCTAGACCTGATATTCATACCTAGGTAGGTTTTCACCAAAACCCATAGGTTGGCATGGTTCAGTACCGTTGGAAAAAACAGAGCCCTATTAGCTTATTATTCATTGACATGATAACCAATCGCCATCGGTCACGATTCTAACCGAGTCGCCAACTCGGGTGTTCATATTCAATTATCTTTGCTGATATATATGGGCTTTTCCTTTATAGCCCCTTTACGCTCTAATCATCAGTAGACGCTGCACAAAAGCACAAAAGTTGTCCAGGACGGGGCAAAGTTGGATTTAGCAAAAAGGGGGTTTTATGATTAATGCAGTAGCTAAGTGAGGTAAAAATGCCAGTTTAATTTCTTGCTTTTCTACTCCGTACTCCTTTTGAACTATACCGCGCTAGAAATGAAATTCGATTAAATGGAAGCAAATGAAGAGTAAAGAACAAAAGTTAGAGTAAACAGGAATTTAAAAAGCACAAGGCGGAAAGGCAAGCAGGAAATGGAAATGGAAATGGAGCGGGGCGGGGAATAAAATAGAATTACAGTAAGGAAAGAAAAGCCCTTCATACCCCTATCCACCATTATCATCTTCAATCGAATTTCCCAAACCCTCAACAAGACCAGACCACTAAGTCAAATCCCAGCCTGAACACACCTCGCCCAAACCTGTCCAATAGCTTCATTCTCCGTGGTCCCATTCAGCGCAGTGACTAACCATCTAGCCAGTCTCACAACCTCCGCCAACTCCGCCCGAGTCAAGAGAACAGGCCCACTGTTGACGTCTCCCACATGCACTCTATACACAGCGCTCATAACAATTTCACACCAAGAGTGCAAGTCATCAAGCAGCTGGATATTCGCAAATTGATGCGGATATGCCCGTCTCCCAGTACTAGTGGCGTCGTTGGTGTTCGGAATAGAAGGAGGCGGGACCTGTATTAGCTGCGGTTGAGTCTGTTGTTGTCCGGGAGCCATCTGCAATTGCTGTCGCTGCCTAACGCGCTCCCAGTCCAAGTCTGCAATCAAACTTAAATACTCTCGTAGCCAGCCCATCCTCGTTTCTAATGGCCCGATTAACGGCACGAAAGAGGTTCGCAACTGGCTGCTGCAAACCGTGAAATGCCGGGTCCGTCAGGACGTTCATAGGCCGCCAGAGCGTACCTGAGCCGTATGGCCGTGATGGGCGGGCCGCGTTGGGGCCAACCAGTTTGAGCATAGGCTGCGGGCGGTGGGTTTCCCAGAAGCGGTGCGCTGCATTAATGCAGTGGAATTCGATTTCACGAACCGATGTTGATTGTAGGTTATATCCGTGGCCAGCTGGTGGCTGGTTGGTGTTTGGAAGCAGTCGAGGGTTGCTGTTGCGGTTATCAATACGATTGTTGTATCCGTGGCGCTGAACGTAATTTTGTTGCTGATTTACTGGTCTGGTGTTCCCGTAAAGAGATGGCAAGAGACGACCTGAAGCGTGTGCCCTATTTCCATCTATTGGAGGGAGTCTCATCGACGGGGATTGAGATTGGCCGGTGGGGACCGTTGAAGGATTATCGAGGGATATCATCTCTGGGAATGACGAAGCTCGTTGCGACCTAGATTCCAGAGAAGCGGAATGAGAAACTCCCGACTGCTGGTGATGACCACTCTGACGGGAAACGTTGACCTGGGGCGGCCGCATAGTCACTTGTATTCCGTGGGTCGACGAGTGTGGGTAGCAATAACCTTTGTAAGGGGAATAGGTTAAGTGATGAAGTTTGAAGAGATTAGGAGTATATTGGAGATTGTGTCGTTAATTGCTTTGTAGTTTGATAACAACTCACATAAGGTGGGCAAATCGATGATATATACCTTTTGTAACTCTGTCCATGGGATCACTATATCATGCCTTTCTTCGTATCAAACTAGGCGAGAGATGAATCGGACAGTGTAAAAGTACGATGCGTCATGAAGACCCCAGTTCTGGCTTCATCGGTGTTATGCTCGATGCTTCCATCTGTTGTAGGCGTTAAATCGAACAAGGAGACTTCAGAAATGTGAGACCAACGATGGATAAAAAACGGTCCGAGAAATTTTAATTATATTATATCTGGCTTTCTTGAAGAAAGAAAAATGGATGAAGGGGCTAAAGATCTAGTACATTTGTACCATGGAGATACTTCGATAAATGTTAGATTGTTCGACGACGGGACGAGTATAAAGACATCCACCGTAGAGAATTGCCCTTTTGAGCGAATTTTCCGGAAACAGGGGGCGGATTCCAGTTGACGGAGCTTAAAATAATCTTGTATTGGTTGAATGACTATTAAAAGAAACTTATATCACACGCTCCATACAACAACCCTCCCGTCCACACCGCTTGCTGTTGAGTGAACATGTCAGTTTTCCACTTCTCCACAAAGAACATAAATGGCTGGTAACAGGTGGGTTCTTACTGCTAAACTTCTGAACGTTTCCACCACTCTCTTCGTAGACCCTAACGGTGCTAATAGTATTCTGGTGCACAGTCTGGAGCTGAGTGTCATTCTTAGTGCTTCCCTTGATATCCATTTGGCGGAACTTGTTCAGAGCGCTTTCTTCACGGACGCTTCCAGCTCCTGGTCGTGTCTTGGCGTCCACTGATCCTACCAATTGCCAACCACCTTCGTTTCCACTGAATCGGTATGCCTCGCAGTCCTATATACCTAGTCAGCAATTGCCTGCTCTGGAAAAAAGATGGCGCTTTGGGGTAACTGACATGTCCAGCAGCAATGATCTCATCCTCTCCGTTCCATATCAAGCTCATAAACGGTAGCAACCGGGTGCTAATATTCAGCATGGCCCTCGGCGGCTGATCGGGAGCGCTCGGGTAAACAACGGTGATACTGCTGTCATGAGCAGTAAACGCCATGGAGTTTCCACTAGGGGAAAAGGCACACCCATGAATCCATCCAGCAGAATCGTTTAAAAATTCGCCGCAAACAGTGTTGAACGGTAGACGTTCTCCCCAAGCACTTGGTTCCGGACGCTGATCAATGCCTTTGATAAAGCTAGAAAATACTCTAGCATGAGAGTCAGTAGACCCAGCGGCAAGCAGCACTGAGTTTGGATGCCAAGCAAGGGCTGTGATGGTGCTCCGGATCGGCTTCTTTAGGTGCTTTGAAATCCACCAGTCGTTCTCTTCCTCGAAGTAGCAGACGGCAATCACGCGCGCACCGGAACCAACGGCAAACTTCTGCTCTGAGGGAGACCAGCGAACAAAGGTAGCAGCACGGTTGATACGAAGAAGCACAAGCGTTGGCTTCCACCCGGCGGGAGTACGTTCCCAGACGTAGGCATTGCGATCTGTAGAATCCATCCTTTAGTGAAATGAAAAGGTAATGGTGGATAAATCACTGACCTTGAGAACAAGTCACGATCTTGCCACTTTGGGGAGCGATATCCACGCCTGTCACGGTTTTGTCATGGCCTTTCAATTCGTCCTTCAAGGCATATTTGGAGCCAGATTTCTGGTATAGATCCACGATATTATCCTTGGCCACAGCGAGCGTCTGCTTATCTGACGAAAAGGAATGATCGGCAATGGGGTGGTGAAAAAGGTGATGGACTTCGGGAGCGGCCATGTTGGACGTAGCTTAGGTGCGATAGGAGGAGCTCTCTACTATCGCAAGCGTTATGCGTATATGTAGTATCTCAAGTTGCCGATGACGACGATGGTTGGATGTTGTTCCTGGCGGCGGCGGGATGGAACGAGGCCGACGGGGCTGCTTAGATAAGCTGGTTAAGGCACCACGTGATATATGCGCTGCCCGCCCGGCGCTCAGAGAATATATTCTCCGACTTGTCCTCAACAAAACATCAAGCAGCAGAGCAGCAGAGCAGCAGAGCAGCAAAGGAAGTGATTTACAGGAATTGGGGCTACTTAAAGTAGCCAACTGCTGCTGAAAGCTCTTCTCTATAGGCTTTTTAACTGGGATAAATCAGTTCAATTACTGAGAAACATGGCATCCAAACCTGCCTCTGCGGTGGTCAATGTGGGAGCTCCGAACCAGACGTGAGTTAGATACTATACAAGCTTCATCCTCCATCAGTCCGGGCATATTTGCTGACTAGAATGCAGTCTATATTGCACGAACCTCCCAGACAAGCTGAAGAAACCGGACTTGCGGCTAGCCCTATACACACTTTTCTCGACATACGGCACAGTTCTCGATGTCGTCGCAATGAAAACGGCGAAGATGCGCGGTCAAGCCCACGTCGTGTTCAGAGACATCCAGGCCAGTACTCAAGCTATGCGGGCACTGCAGGGTTTTGAGTTCTTTGGTAAGGAGATGGTAAGTGTAACCGTCATTCTCTTGTGTCATTCTCGGTCTCAAAATAGGCTAGTGCTAACGCATTATATTTCGCCTAGAAAATCGTATACGGGAAAGGGAGCTCGGATATAATTGCAAAACTACGAGGGACATATAATGCTCCAGCTATTGCTCCACTGTCTGGAGTGTCTACAGAACTTCAAAAGTCAATTTTCAATGCGCCGCCTTCGGCAATGGCTTCCGCCACGGCAACGACAGCGCAACCCGCTACGGCAGAATCCCGCCCCACGAGCGAAGGCCCGCAGGGTGTCAAACGGCCCCGTGAAGAAGAGAGTGAAGGCGAGGCACCTATGGAGGAGGATGAAAGTGACGTATCGATGGAAGCCTCGTCTGATGAGGATTAATTCGACTAAAATAGCTGAACCAGAAATGGATATTTGCAGTCCAACCGAAGACATCCCCGGGGTTCGTCCGGCAGCTCTCCCACTTAAAAAGAGCTGTGATGCTTTCCCCGCTTTATGGATTTCGTTTGTCGACAAGGAGCTCTTTCGGAACGTACAGGCTGACGCAATTCCCTACCAAACCAAGCCACAAGAGCAAATACGTCTCCGTGGTCACAGTTTTATCCGCCGCCACGTCCCTCATCGCAGCTGGAGTGTTGCATGGGTGGACGAAACAAACTGGAAGATTTGACAACGGGTGATGCTGCAGCTTTGTTAGCGTTCTTTATTTTTTGCTGATGTGCACTTGAATACGCACGACGGGAGCCGTGGTAGTACATGCATGAGAACATACCCCGAGGCTCAAGCCACCCATGATGCCGACATCTCTCAGCTCTGATCTGTACTGAGCGGGGACAAGATGCTTGTAAACAACATCAAGGAGGCCTTCTGGGCCCTTGACCGAAGGGTTGTTGTTGTTGCGCAAGAAGAAATATAGGATTGGGACCTGATAAGTGGGCGAGAGCAGGATATTGTATTCTACTGTGAGCTTTGAGTTGTAACATGGTTGTCGAATAAGCTCTTCCTATGTACGCATTGTTAGAACATACTTCGGAACAACGAAGTAAGATCTTCGCTCCCTCTTCTTCTTTTGATGGTTTACGGAGGGCTATATACGAACAGGATCATCGTCGAATGGGACAATGCCCGTAATGCCATCTACCGTCTCTTCGTACTTCGCGTGTCTCTCATGGCGCGGGGGAACAGTCTCTTCTTTTTCGAGGTTCCTATGGATTATCAAAACCATCTCGTCGTCCTGTGAGGATGAACTCATAACCAGCTCAATTTGATTAGTCTTCATGATCTCCACAATACTGAGACATAAAACACATCTCTCCCTTTCATACTCGGCGCTTGTTCTACTCCTCAGCCAGCATGCGAGCGGCCGCATTTTTGTGTTTCGACAATAGCAATTTCCATTGAGTGATGACAATCAAGGATCCGAATTAAGAATTACAGCAACAACACGGACCCAACACGTATCTCCCCTCGGTTATTGTTATATAATGAATCACCAAAATCGCGGCTATCAAACAAACAAAAAGAAAAAGAAAAAGACAAACACGGAACAAAATCAAAAACAACACTGTCATTATCTCTGACATACCTTAGTAGTATCGAGCCTTACACCTATCCAGCCCAGGCTGGTAATAATATTGCCAGTGCTTTCTTGAAAAGCATCGACCCTTGCCACGAAAGCACGACAGGCCGCGGCGAACTCATCGCGAGTTAGAGACGGAAAGGCGGATAAAGGTTGCGACGACATTGTCAACGCAGTAAGGTGCTTTGGGGGGAATTGTCGATGCTGTTTTTGTATATGCATTTTTGGTTATTGTACTGTGACTACTTGTTCCGAGTCTGTTTGTTCCCACGATCTTACCTGCCGATGGACTGGGTTCCTCTCCTAGTCCGAAATGAAAGATGATGGATGATAGAAAATAAAATTTGTTGACCGGGATCAGGCGGCTTTCTGGGGACTTGATTTTCGAATTATTGATTGATGTTCCAGCTGCATGTCTTCCCCCTTGTACTCCCCTTTGGAGTAATGAGAGATGTTGTCGTGCCGGTATGTCAGGTTGTACTGGATTTTGACTATTGGTCTCGGGCCGTGGGCATCAAATACCTATACAACAAGTCGAAAAAGGAAGAGGTAGACAGATTGACTGGTTCTGAAGTGCCTAGCGTTTCTTCATAATATGCAGAGATTCCCCTTGTTGGATGTTGATATGTTCCAAAAGTCGGCTGGTCAGTTGGTGGTTGGTGGTTGCATTAAGGTTTGCGGATTAATCCATCCTCCGCCTATCGTCATCATCAACAACATCAACATCATCAACAACAACAGCAGCAGCAGCAGCACGGTCACCCTGATAGTTAGGACACTGGGCTCAGCACTCGGTGTCCATTACTCTCCAACAAATAACTTTACACCGTATCCCGTATCTCCGACATCACACAATGCTAATGTCCTTTCTAGTGCTACCCGGCTTGACTTCGTTCTTCGTGATTGAAATTCGGCCCAATCGCAATCTCTGTCGCTGAACTGAGTCTCTGAATGAGTATCAGACGAACAGAGAGCGTGAGAGAGCGTGCCGGGGCGTTCCCTGCTTGCCTTCAGCATGACCCAGCCACTGAAACCAGCAATCGCAGTTCCTACGTGCCTCCTGTTTCACAGTGCCTGAGTATCCTCTCATTTCTGTCTTCAATTGACCCGTTTGATAGAGCTACAGAGTTAGCACTGATTACGGATGAATGCGTGGTCGCCAAGTTTTGCCTGCCGCGCATATAATCCTGCCAAATTAGCGATACTCGAGTGTAAAGATCTCCGAGAGACTGACTGGACTGTGTATGCTGAAGCCCCACCAGCGGACTATCTAGATCTGTCCATCCAAATGTTGTCTATGATGGTTAATCTTTGATTGATCACGCTCTAACATTCCCAATTCAAGTCTTGCCCATTCGTTCTGGGACCTGAAGCTGATTTCCGTTTTGAAATTTCAACGGGATGTCCTGGTTGATTTAGATCCGTGGAAATCCTCTGTGCTGCCGGCGATCATACTGCTTTTTCCATCTCTCAATGCCCTTCCCTCTCCACCCCTCATCTCGCAGTTTCAGCCATCCGCTTTGCCTAGTAATTCTTAGTCTATGCTCCCGTTTTCATGCCGTTTTAGTTAACATTCGGATCATCCGGACAATTTGCTCTTGTTGATACGAATCCCATTTTGTCTTGCTATTTGTTGAATCAATTCTGTGAAGAACATACTTCGTTGTGCCTGTCTATTTTTTTTTTTCTGAGCTTTTTCAACTTTCAACTAACGACTTATCTGTCTGGAAACTCTTCCAACTCGACGCTGATCCATATCACCAGATGTTGTTTTCATACCTTCTTTTCCGAAGAATCTTGCTCGGTATAGAGGAGATTACTCGTAGGGATTGTTTATGTCAAGTATAGTGAGGCCTCCGTCTACTACTCTCATCTGCTAAAACTGGCCTGCGCCTGCACCTGGCATACGAGGCGAAATTTTGTATATCGCCACCCCTACTTCGTTTCATGTGTCGAGAAATGCGTCAGCATCTATCCTTTGCTTAGCCGCCACATTTTCTTCTCCCTGCTTCAGGCTTATATCCCCGCCTGTTAGGCCTCGTCACTTTCCAGCTGTGACCTTAAGCACAAGTGGGAAGAAGATTTGACCTACTGTCGTGCTACAGTACATATAATCTTCTAAGGTCACGAGCTCCTAAGTTGCAAACCGCAGAGCGTCTGTACCCCTTACGATCCGTTGCGGCAATGGGAAACACGCAGTCGACCCAGTCTACCTGTTCCCAAAGGAGATCACGACCGTTTAATCGCCTCTCTAAGCCACCAACAAATCAGTCAACCAATCTATTGAGTCCCGCCAGGGATATAGATTCAATTACCGAAACTCCTCCTCTGAATCTATACGGCACGTGCAGCCCATGTAGTCCATGGCAGGATTCTAGAGTCGCGCGTTCCCCACAGCTAGAGTCGCCAATCAATGTCTTCCTCTCTGCGGAGCCTCCATCACCGCTATCCCTTCATCCTAGCCATTGTTCAAGTCAAACTGTGGGTGAAGATGGCGGGACTCGATCAAACTTTGGGGGAATGATGGATGAACTCAAACGCCGATTATCACGCTCAGGGTCGCAGACGAGAGGTTCTCGGTTCTCTCAAACGCCAGAAATGGATCAGGTTGATGCGCGAGATTCGCAAAATATCCCAGGACCTGCAAGGAAAATAGGAAACAAGAAGCAAGAAAGAACCTTTGGTTTAGGAGTATCCTCCCCGGATGGAATCCCTTCCGCGGAAAACTATAGGTTCTCCTCGATCCGCCGGCTTTCCTTGAACAATTCTGAGAAGCCTTTAAAATCTCCAAAAAGCCTTCTCCAGACCATCTTCTCGCCGCGTAACACGGAACAGGAAGGCCCTGCCTTTTCCTACTGGGGCCCGGACGGGTATGGCCCATTTCGACGGACATCGACAGATTTGTTTTCATATGATATGACTGATTCTTCCGCATTACGAGCATCGACACCCAGTGACCTTGAATACTCCCATTTGGGGAGATTAAAGCTTGGTTCTCTACGTGTTGTCAATGGCAGTGCCTCACCTGCACCGAGTGACCGTGTTCCTGCGAGCATAAGACGTCAGTCTTTTCCTGACTTGAAAAGCGTCCATATGGACCAGCATAACTCTTCGGGTCTGCTACGGAGCCGTAGCCGTGAATGGTTGGATACTTATTCATCAAACAATTCACGGCGAGCTTGTACTCACCGTTCGCATTTTTATCCTTCGACAAATGGATCGGCGACCCCCCGAATTGATCGCACCGAAAGTCCCCAGAGGCCAGAACATGGGAAATGTTCGGGAATGACATCCAATGAATCCATTCCCAGTCTTCCTGCGTTTAGGCTCTCCTGGCCAATGGATCCTGAAGCTTTCTTTAGGGCCGCCCCTGTTTCTGACAGCACAAAGGATCACACGGTGAAATCGGGCGCATTGGAAAGCGTGGCATCTCGAGAGTCCTGCCAGGCTTTCCAGACGACTTCCAAGACGGATAATGTTTATAGTGGAGTGTTTGAAGATGAAGGTATGGAACTGATAGTGGCGCAGAAAAATCAGACCATTGAACATGAGGATGGCCACGAACTCAGCCAAGGTCGTTCGATGGGGAGTTCGATGCGAAACAGTACCAGCACTTTAAGCGGGCGAAAATTGTACTCCCTTACCAAAGCAGATAGCGGGTACAGCTCCGCTTCCTCAAATAGGTCTTCGCTACGCAACAAACATCCGTTAGCTAAAATGGGGGATAGATCACATGCGTTATGTAAAAATTCCAACGTGATGTCCTCCGGAGCTACTAAGGCAATTGAAGAATGCAATGAGACGAGTGTTTCACGACCTATCAGTCGGCGCAGTTCCTCACCAGAGGCGCCCCCGCCAGTTCCGCGTAAAGATACGCCGATCATCTTCAAAAGTCCCAGCTCGGGTCGATATCCCCTGAGCGTGAGCGAGGAATTCATTACTCCTCGGCTTCCAAATGTCCAGGCAAACGGCAGACGCATGGGCCACGTGAGATCACATTCCTATGATATTCCAAAGCCGACCAAGTTATATGATACCCAGATCTTATCTCCTTTGTCAGTGGATGGGGGACTCTATTCGTTTCTTGCTGATAGTTCCCCAGAGCAACAGCAGAGATCCTGGCTATGCAGCCCCGGATCCCCATACAATCCGTTGAAAGGCTTTGAGGCGAATCGTATCACCCTTATCAATAAACACGATAACAACGATGTGACCGAAAGCACGATCCCAAACCTATATTCTGCGTCGAATCGAATTCAACTACCAGCTGACTCGGCTCATTTTTTCCACCCTCACCCTTTGCAGGCACACAGCCTCCACCGTCCGCAGTCAATGGTGAATCTCAATAGGTCAGCATGTTTACCAGAGCAATGCCCGGACCCGCAGCGGCAAGAACAGCAGGAAGAACAGCACCGATACAGATCTCTCTTCAGGCACCGAAGCCGAAGCAAGAAAAGGAGCACGGGCGACGGCGACCGCACCGGCTTTTTTGTCCATAGAATAGCTTCCTCTAAACCGAAGAACGCAATGTCAGATGCAGCTCCGGAGCCAGCTCCGGCTTCAAAAAAGGCGGCAACGTTACCAGTTTCGTCTGCCATCCAAACATCACCATGTCCAAAACTAACCGGCTGGCCCCTCTCGTCTCCAGGAACGGCGATCATGGACAAGCCCCCGGCCACCTACCCAGGCTCTAGACTCAATAACTTCAGTAACAATAGTGCTCGAAAGCACAGTCGCGTACCCTTCATTGCGAGGCAGCTCCCTGCTTCTTCCACATCGCGGAATTCGAGCATGTCTGTCAGGCCGAAGCGGAGTTTTGTACGACTATTGGAGGGGAGGGGAGAGCCACTATTTTGTATCGGGATTCCGCAACCGCAGTCAAAAGATGAGTGAGTGGCGAGCTTTTCTGTTGGCCTTTGGCGATGAGCGAGTGGGTGTGTTTGAAATTAATTTCCAGTATTGCTTTGGATGCTTTCGTTCATTTTTCATGATGTCAAGCCCTTTCACTTCAATCCTTCGTTCAATTTACAAATTTATGTGTTACGCATGCCACGGAAGAAATGCGAAAATGATGAGACGGAAACAGGAACGGATGACGACTGGTTACATTTCATGAGACTATTGCAATGCTTCTTAAGCTTACGATGCATGGATGAAGGAATGAATGGGCGAAATTCGGAGTCAAAAAGCATTATCTGTTTTATAACGTCAATGTATTGGAGGGGGGGGTTGATGATATTTGGTCGCCCATTTATACACGCTTCTTTTCTTTTTATGATGGTTCTTCATTTGTTTTTCTCCTGACAGACTCACCTATTTTCACTCGTTGATCTATAGAAGTGTGCGTCTTTTCTGTTCTTTACTTTCATTCAATATGCCCATCAGCGTTGATCTTTATGTATCGCCCCTCATGGCAATATGTTAAGCAACAATTCACGCTCGTTCCGATTTATGTACCAAGCATTTTTCTACGCAGTTCAGCAAACTAGTTCAATTGAGAAATGAAATAATTATTGTTTTGTTAATTATATGTGGCTATCGTACAAATACGAGTAGTAAACGTCAGTCTGTCCAACTCGTTCCTTCTCCATCATCGATAAATCATCTAATCATGAACAGAACATATTCATATATTATTACATGCCAAATTTGAATTACTGGTGCCAAATCAAAGAACGCTCAGGTGCAGTCAAGGGATAGCTAAAAAAAATCAAAAAAATCAGATAAGCATAGTCGAAATTCAATGCCGAACGAAGTATAAAGAAAACCCTTTTACTCGATGGTGATCTTCTTCGTCGACGGCGCCGTCGTCTTCGGAATCGTCACGGTCAAGATGCCATTCTTCAGGCTAGCCTTGACACCGTTCTGATCAACTTTTGTTGGGAAGCTAAATGTCCGACTAAACTCGCCGACAGAGCGCTCAGAGACCCAGAACTTGGTCCCCTCCCGCACCTGTCCAACCTCTTGTGATGTACCGCCGGTCTTCGTCACCGCACCGCAGGCACCACCCTCGCCTTCATCCTCAACGGTGGCGTGGTGTGTCTTCTTGCCAGCTTTCTCGCCAGGTTCACCGCCAGACGAGGCGCTGTACTCGCGCTCCGAACGCCCCTTGATGACTAGAGTTTGCGAGTCGGTAAACTCGATGTCGATGTCCTTTTGGTTGATGCCCGGTAGCTCGCCATCGAGGTGATAGGCGTCCTTACCTTCGCGGACGTCGAATCGCGGGGCGAAGGTACGTAGGCCACCGGTGCGTGAAATTGCGCCGCTAGAGTCGCTGCCGGCACGGTGGGTTTCATAATCATCTAGCAGGCGGAAGAGCGGGGTGAAATCACCTGCCGGTACACGGGGAAAGAAAGACATGGTGCGGACCTGATGATTGTCGGATGGAATTGGATTGCAGTGGTTAAGACTGAATATAGTAGTTGTAAGGTGGATGGGTGGTACTGTCGAGAGTTTCGAGATGCGGTAGGCTTGTTGAGATGTAGATGGGAAACTTCCTTTGAGGCTAGGAGTTATGGCTCGACGAGGGAACATAAGATAGGAGCGTCCTCGATTAGATATGTCTTGCGAATAGTCGTGATGAGATTATGTCTTTGATGTTTATTTCTGCTGGTTTTTGCCTTTTTTTTTCCCCTGGTCAAATAGGAAAACAAAGAGACCCATGCTCTCGGGAGTTAAGGCCCCTTAAATAATGCTTTATCAGAGTATGGCACCTGACGTGCCCCTTACGTCAATGATTCTTCCCCATACTTCGCGATGTTGCTGGTTTATTCTCGAATCGTTTTAGGGCTTGCTCGAACTGCGGAGAAGCTTCGGCAGTCACGTGAAATCCATATCAGCCAAAGGGACAGCAATATTGACAAGTAGCCTCTGGAATCATCTAGGAAGCTTCCCGGCCAGCGCACAGTTTGAATGCCAAAGGATCGGGACAGACAGTGAAGTAAGAAGTACTGCTCCAGTTGCCACATGCGCCGCGTAATGGCAGCATCGTCAAGGCCATCGTTAGCGGACAACATTCCGGATGCCAGGCGACGCATACATCTCTATTTGGCGGCGGCCACGTCGTAGCAAATACTCAATTGCTGCAAAGTCCTTCTTGCTGATGTCGATGTTCTTGCGGAATTCATTTCTGTGCAAGCCGGGGGGAAGCACAGTTAGTTTAGACATGCTTCGATTGATCGGATTGGTAATCCATGATTCATAGTGGTAAATACACACCTGGCAAATTGCCTGAAGTTGTCCTGGGATTCCTGCAGAAGCAAATTGGTCAGAATGGGGTTTATGATATATGTGAGAATGTAGACATACCTTTGGCTTCTTCCTAATTTCCCTTAGAGCGTGTCTGTACAACGCGAGCACTTCGCGCTGCAGCCCCGATAGCTTTGCCATGACTCGGCCAACTAGCTGGAAGGAAGGAATTATTTCCGTCGAGCTGTGGGAAAAGACTCAGGGTCCTTTGGGGAAGCAAGCTAACCAATTGGTCTGTTCGTTTTGTGGCGTCTGCAGGAGTTGTTCCGACTCTCAGCTGTGAATATGATGGGTGGGAAAATGAGTTCCAGCGAAGGGTCGCTAAAGGATAACAGCCGCGAGAATATTCTCCGCCGAGGAGAACTGGAGAATACTAATTGATAACAGTAGTATGCCTGTTTGTTTGTTCCCCGATGTGAAAATGGAAAGGAAGTTTTCGTGATTAGCGGGTTCGGGGCTCCATAAATCTCCATTCGGTAACAATCAGTTATCGGGCCATCGGGTCATGGCTCGTCGTCGTCTGTCTACGTATATTATGGATCTATATCCGCATATCCAGCAATCACTCTCTAACATATCTACTCAGTTGCTTGATATCCTCATCCTCTGTCAATCCCACCATAAAAAGCAATATACAAAGAGAATATCAAAGAGGAAAACGTACATACAAAATGCCGCCCTTCAGAGTAATCCGCCCCCCTCCTCCTATATCAATCCATACTAATAACGTATCTACCAGCGCCTAATTCGCTTTCTATCCAAAGACAACCTCCCCCACTATGGTGACCCTCTGCTCCCCCCGCATACCACCGATATCCGCGCCGCCACCAGTGCCCGCCTCATAACTGGCGACATCCACCGCTCGCCAACCCTCACCAACACCATCCTGCCCATAACTCGTCTGCTTTCCCCCCTAGCCCCCAATGATGTTCGTTCAGTTCGCGGATTGGGCCTCAATTATGCCCAGCATGCCGCCGAATCAAAAATGCCCGTGCCCGCATACCCGATCTTGTTCTACAAGCCCACCACCGCCCTAGGTGGGCCGGGCGATGACATCCCCGTGCCCGCTATCGCGCAGGAAGTGGAGGGGGTGGATTATGAGTGTGAGCTTGTTATTGTTATTGGCAAGGAGTGCAGAGACGTGATTGAGGAGGAGGCGCTGGACTACGTGCTGGGCTATTCGGTGGGAAATGATGTGTCGCATCGCGAGTGGCAGTTAAAACGCGGGGGTGGGCAGTGGGGGCTCGGCAAGGGATTTGATGGCTGGGCGCCGTATGGGCCGGGAATTGTGACGAAGGAGGTGCTGGGAGATGCAGGTAAATTGGTAATCGAAACGAAATTGAATGGGGAGACCGTGCAGAGAAGTAGCACAGCCGATATGATTTTTGGAGTTAGGAGAACGGTTAGTTGGTTGAGTCGCGGGACGACATTGAAGGCGGGGGATTTGATCTTTACCGGGACGTGAGTATACATCTTTTGCATTCCTCCAATCTTGATATATGATCGCTTATGCTAATTGTTGACTGTTTGTACAGACCCCAAGGAGTCGGCATGGGCAGGAACCCGCCGCTGTGGCTAAAACATGGGGATAAGGTTGAGGTTTCACTTGAGGGTGTGGGAACTTGTGAGAACAAGGTCATTTTCGAGAATAAGTCGGCTAAATTGTAGGTACGGATGGAAGGCCAGATCTACAGATGTATGTGGTTCAGGATAATCGCTAGACTCCATGATTGATCTAAAGAAGTTACACTCATGTAGTAGTGATGTAAACGGCCAAATCAAGCTTCTAAAGACGTAACAGCACAAAACAATCAATTACTATACGCAGGCAAAAGTAAAAGAAAAGAAAAAGAGCCCTTCCCTCGTTAAATCATTCAGTCGTCCTCCCATAACCTCTAATTCCTTCCGCAAACGCCCAACTCTGCTTCTCCAATCTCTCGTCTTCTTTTATCACAACCCCATCTTCCTTCACCACCGCAATCGAATACCGATCAGTACTCCTGGCATCACGGTAGAACAACACCTTGAGACACTGCTTCAATGCATCCACCGCATGCTCCTCCTTGACTTGCTCCAATGGCTGCTCCTCCGGAAACAACCGTCTCAGAATGGGAATAGCCAGATGAGCTCCAAATCCCGTAGCCAGCGAAGGCGCAGAGTATGTGTTGCCTAACAGATCGACGGAGCTGAGGAACGGCTGACCCTCGCCGTCGAAGCCCGCGACCAGGATGTTGTTCCACAACGGGTTGAAGTCTGAGCGCCGCTTATACATCACTTTGGACAAATAGGTATGCAAATTCTGCGCGTTGAGGGAGTGGCCGTAGGTGGAGTAGTCCTCTTTAATGTCGAGCGAGGTGAGGAGGCGATCGATGTATTGCATGTCCGAGACATCACCGCCAAAGCCAACTACGGCATTGTTGTCGAAAGGGCGTAGACGTTTGATGTCAGTGAAGCGGGCGAGGGAGCCGTAGGATGCTGGGGATTGATATTAGACTAAATAACACTACAACAGATCATGCATCTTAAGGTGTAGAATACAGCTACATACCAAGATTATCAGCTGCGATTGCAACGCCGCCGTTGAACTTGACGGCTATGACCGACGTTCCTGTTACCGCGGGAGACTGCGTGTGAGTATGAGGAGCAGAGGTTTGGAGATACGATTGATCATAAGCGCCGTAAACATCGTTGGTGGGCTATATGAATAGTTAGCTTTGTATAAGCAGAAGATCAGAAGATGTGGAGGAACCACTCACTCGTCCCCATGCTTGAGGGAAGTGGTTCATGGTGAGTGATGGGGTTTTAAACGTGGAACACGAGGGACAGGTTTAAATGAAGCTGCGCTGGAAATGCAATGAGAGGAAAAATATTGGCTAGAGGCCCTTTAAAAACTTTCCAAGCAAGATGTGTGCTGATAGAAGAAGATATGTTGTTTGTCTGTTGTCATCATCCATCAGTCAACAAGCTTGCGTCTGCCCCAAAGAAGCTCAGTCAGCAAGCGACGCGCTTAAGGCTGCCCGCGGCTAATCCGCCAACAGGTGCGTGGGCAACGAGAGAAATCCGATCTGAATTTATTACTTTTGCTTGTTTTGGATAAACAGTTATTAGTATGTAACTATGTGCCTATGAATTATTGAATACAGTCATAATAACAGTTTGAATAAATATGTCAAGCTCAATGCATCTCATTAATTCTCCACAGCCATTTAACTCCATATCCTGCCCTAGGGTATAACGCCTGTATCAATAACCACCAATACAATATTGTGTTCTTCACCTCGAACGAGATCTCCTCCTTCTCCCCGTCGGCGACCTAGACCGTCTTCTCCTATGACTAGAATCACTCCTCCGCGGCCTCCTCTCCAAGTCGGCAGTCCGACTCCCCCGCTCCGCAGTTATTGGCGACCCTGTTTTCTCTCTATTCAACCCCGCCATGACCCTTTCGGCGGCGCTAGATCTCACTTTCGCCCAGGATGACGGCGTGCCCGTCCGACTAGAGTCACCCGATGTACCTCCCCCTCCCCCAGATACAAAGTCTATCGCCTCCCTCTGCCCCGCTGCCTTCTTCTCCTCAATCCCGCGCCTTATCTCTTGCTGATTTTTTAGCAACTCCTCCTTGTAGCCCCATAGAGGCAGCGTAGCGACGGGATCCCACAAGTCCCTAGAGAGGGAGGTGGCATACTGAGCCTTTCCGTCGATTTCTGCATGTTCCATCAATTTGGATAGTAGGCTGGGGTTGCGCAGCGAAGACGAGCTAGCAAGTTTCTCGTTGAAATGCACGCCCTGTTTTTTCAAGGAAAGGAAGTGGGCGAATTTCTGGTTCGCGGCGGGGTTGGGCGAGCCGGTGGGGGAGGGGGGAATATCAAGATTCGGAACTGGGGGGAGAGTCATGTCGCGGAGTAGAGCGCGATTTGTGGAAAAAGGGGAGGATTTGCCGGAGGGGGGAGGGGCCGCGGTGGTATTACTTTTCTGGGAGGGTTGGAAGGGTCCGACTAGGGGTCTATCAGTGTCTCCAACCCCTACAGTGGTGTTGGCGGGTGTGATTTCGTGCGGCTTTTTGGGATCAGTGGTTTCTGCTTGGGGTTTGTCAAACGCTGTGTTGCATCTATTATCATGATATCTGTAGATAGACGTACCGGAAGGCTGAGGTATATTATTTTTTGGCGAGTCGATTGATTGCTGTATAGTACGGTCAGATACTTATCGGGCCTGGTTAGTATATCACATATGCTTGGATGTTGCGCACCTTCGGCTTCTGGGCTTTCAACGGCGGGCTATCCTGGCATTCATCTTCGCTGCTGCTTCCATACGCCGCTAGGCCGAGCATGATCTCTAGCGGCTCAGCTAACAACCCGGGGTTGGAATGACCACGATCTTCTGTATTTGGGATTTATGTTGTTCTAGGGGAGTCGATCAGTTCTTGGTCTGAGAAACCGCCCGAATAAGCGCTCGGCTATGTTAGGGCCAAGGACAGACAGCACTGACATCACCAATAAAGAGGTTGCCTTCTTGTGGCTCTAATTAAATACACCCAGGATATTTGTTCCGCTAGATGCGTGTTGAACAGCATTTATAGTTAGTTCATTTTGCTCTGGTCATCATTCCACTCTTCAGGTACCAGAAATACCAGAAACAAAGTAATATTCGCATTGAAAGTCTCTAGATTGGCTACTAATGGTGGATCTAGGGTCTATACGATCCTTAATATGTCACCTTTTTGCACTCTGCACATGGTTCTAAATTCCCTCCTCTTCTTATATTCCCGGATACGTGTTTCTTTAGTCTCGAAATGGCCCGCCAGGGGCGGTGTTCGCAGCAGGTTTTCTCTGTTTTCAGCCAAAGTCCCAGTGAAGCCAATTAGCTTACCGAGGCTTTTTTATGGTATCGAAACGGTGGTCTGGGTGGTTTTGAATCGCATCTCCATGGCAAGGTGAACAAAGGTCATAGTTAGAGCAGTCACGGCATTTATATCGTGTCCCATAGATAGTCTGCGTATACACATCTGTTAGTAGCCTTTCACTAGCCATGCAGAACAATATCTGAGCACATTATATGCATAGTTATCGACTGAGAAGGACTTACGTCGCCGCAGCTGTCACAATTGATGCCGTAATGCCGAATAAGGTTGATGGCTTCATAACCATGCTTTTCGTGCGCCTTGTCTGCTTCCTTACAAGCAGTACAGTAATCAAAGTTGGGACAGACACGGCATTTATAGCGGGTGCCAAAGACATTCTACCACTCTAGTCAGCGCACTGCTCATATATTGGGCTGATTGATTTCGGAGGGGTTGTAAACTTACTAGGCCACAGCCGTCACAAATAGTGTCTCTATGCCAGCCTCCCTGTTCCGCAAATTCGATCTGTACGACCCACATCCGCTTCTCTTTGACAATATCGTCAAATACAAATATTCTGGTCCACGCGTCCTCCATAATAAGTCCTGTCAATCTATCGCCACGATAGACTCCTTCGAGTTTGGGATCCATCCAATCCGTTCCCATTTTGACATGGAAGTCGTCCCTATTCGGTTTTCCGAAAGAGCTGGGTGAATAGAATTGTCCCCCAAACTGAACCACGGGATTAAACATGGAATCGAACCCCACTTTGAGATTTTGCTTGCGGCCCGACTTCATTTGGTACCTGATAATTCCTGCACTTCCACGTTGTCCGGTCGGGATGACAAGAAGTCGCTCGTTGTGATCCCACTCGTTCCAGGCAGTGACATCAAACTCGGCTCTTGGATTGACATCACGGGCTGGGAAATGTCGCAGCCAGAACCCATATATCTTCTCCTGCGATCTCTGCATTCCTGATACCGCCTGTTTTACATAGATTTTTCGGTACTCGCAATGAGGTGAGAGCTTCGAGTCGAATTCAGGAAGATCCTCTCCATCAAGAATAACCCTCGCGTATTGATTGCTCTCGGGAAGGAGGGTTAGGAATATACCAAAGCGGTTACTTTTGCTTTCGGTTTGACAATCCAGTGCCGCGAGATACGTGTCCATTGCCCATGGGATAAGTGGAAGTTCTATCGAAAGACCCATGTTCGTAACGGAATATGGCGAGCGGTTCCATTTGGATAGAGATGGTACTATGGCCGCACTCCCAGCAAAGGCTGCAGGCGACTTTGCAAACAACCCACGGTAATCTTGGTCTAAGCTCTTCCAAGCAAATATTGTGTGGTCATCCGACTGCTTCATTATTTCTTCTTGCAGTCGAATGAATGCCTTTTCTCTTTCACCATACAACATCGGCATGTTGATGCTAAACAGCCCAAGAAGGCTATAGGCGATATCCTCAACTTTCGCTGTGGTTCTACCGGATGCCCATGACATACGTTGGGCGATGCTAAACTCCTGCGGAGCTAACTCACCGGTGAGCACCGGCTCTGGAACCCCGGTAATGGCAGTTATTGCATCCTTTAAGCCCACCTTTGAGCCCAAACAATGCCACTCGGCATTGAAGAATTCCATTTTAGACGGAGCTATAAGCTCCTGTAAAGTCCAACCCCGAGTAAACCAAACGCTGGAACGGAAGCTGGAGCCCTCCCCTACCGATAATTCATCAACGTCATAGAGGTAACCATAACAGACCGCTGCACATCGGTACCACTCATACATGCAGTTGATAGACTCGGATAACTCAGCACTACTGGACTTATCAATACAGCAGGTATCCACCCACACATAGCCCAGGCCGTCTTTAGCTGCCTGTGCGCAACTACTGGATAACTTAGTGTAGCCCTTTTTCGCAGAAGCAATCGCAGTTTCCATGTCACGGAATGTTACCTCTTCCTCTTGCCACCTATGGGAGAGGATGGCGTATGGTGGAATACAATCATCGGGAAATTCCTCGAGCTGCAACGTCTTGGTGTTGATGAGCCGCATGACTATCGAATTTGCCCGTAGGTGACCGATTAGTTGAACAGAGATGGGAATCGTATGTTGTGAATAGTATGATTGGTCTCAAAGCCGGTCGGCAGCACAATACCCCCTGGATGCCAATAGTAGTCAAAAAGGATAATGGGGGAACGGCATGCCTTAAGTAACGTTTCAAATTCACACACACAAAACTCGCTTCTGCCCTCACCTTGTTCGTCGTTGCATTGCCTTGCTCGCTAGGCCTTTTTGGGCCTAAACGGCGGGCCTATACGAGAAATTAATTTCAGTGGCATCGTGTCGTACGGCCGTTTGTTAGCATCCTCGAATACCATCTAGGTAGTATTTACAGTCAACAGGAACTGATCAGATGTTGTCAACACCAAAGGACGAGCCAGCAATGAACCTTCGAATGATAAAATCACGACGTCGATGCTGTCAGAATAGAGAATCAGCATATTGAAAACATTCTCGAAGGGGGGTAATTAACGACTCTAGTAATAAGACCCAAAAAATAAAGGACGCAATAATAAAAGAGCCTTGAATTCGTCTCCGGCCAGAAGAAGAATGGTTATTATTGTACAATCCAGCTCGCTGTGCGATACGACATGTGGTGTGTCGCTCGCTCGATAAGCGCGCGGGTTGTCACCGGCGGCTGGGGCTTAGCTAAGCGCGAGGCATCCAACAGCTTCATGTAACAACGTAACCAGCGATTGAAGCTTCATTCAGCCCAGCAAGCTCCGAACATCAACAAAACAACAACAGCAGCCCCACGCACGTTTCTCTCCTCCATACCTACATCCGGTCACTGAATATACGGATTACTTTGCTTCCCAATAATCATTCAAAATTTCCGTTTCCTCCATCCTACCCTCAAAATGACCTCTCTACTCAACCATCCCTCTCCCCATGCCGAAACCATAGGGTATTCCTTTGCTGAACAACAACCAAATGCTGCTACTGGATTCAAACAACATCGCTTTTACCCGTAGGGTCTTCGCCCTTTGTCTGTTGTGTAGAACAGCAATACATATCACCAGTAACTCTAACACTTCCTCCAGATACACCGACAACGGCGGCTCAACCCTGGGCATCGCAGGCAAAGACTACGCTATTCTAGCAGGTGACACACGCTCCACTTCCGGCTACAACATCAACACCCGCTACGCTCCTAAGCTCTACCGAGTCGGCGAGGACAACGAGGGCGGCGAAGGCGCCCACCTTGTCCTCTCCGTTGTCGGATTCGCCGCAGACGGCCGCGCCCTCAAAGAGCGTCTCGACTCTATCGTCAAAATGTACAAGTACAAACACGGCAAGCCCATGTCCGTCAAGGCCTGTGCCCAACGACTCTCCACGATTCTTTACTCCAAACGATTCTTCCCGTACTACGTGCACGCTATCCTAGGTGGCATTGATGAGGATGGGCAGGGAGCGTTGTATAGCTATGATCCCGTGGGGTCATATGAGAGGGAATACTGCCGGGCGGCGGGTGCAGCTGCCAGCCTCATTATGCCGTTCTTGGATAATCAGGTCAATTTTAAAAACCAGTACGTGGCGGGCACTGGGGAGGGGAATGCGTTGGATAAAGAGCCCAGAAAGGCCGAGCCGCCGTCAAAGGATACTGCGTTGCAGCTTGTCCATGATGCCTTCACGAGTGCAGTGGAAAGACATATTGAAGTTGGTGATGGGCTGCAGGTTATGGTGATTACGAGAGAAGGAATACAGGAGATTTACCACCCGTTGAAGAAGGATTAGAAGCAGTATGGTTTTAGGTTTGGAGGGTGCGAGGGTGCGAGGGGTTCTAGAGCGCTTCTTTTACTATTTTCCCTTTTGTGATGATTCGATCAGATAAAGTCCATTGCGATTATGCATTAGTATCATGATAAATAATTGGCTGCTTCCATAAGACTTTTATTATCTGGTTTCGTAAATCCAAGTCCCATATATCCCAAATTGCACGCCCAGTAAATCCTCAGAACAAATGAAATCCAAAACGCCATTGCTATGCCAGTATAGGTATCGTTCGAAGAGCCTTCCGTTTTCCTTGTTGTTTTAAAACCGCTCCTTCATTCGGGACGCGACAGTGCGCAAATTCCCATAAACCTTGCCCTAAACTCGAACATCAGCATAAAATCGTTCCCAAAATGTTCTCGTATGACAGTAGTTTTAGCTTACCGGCGGACTTCCCAAAATTAGACTGACAATCGCCTCCCTCGCAACGTGGATATTCCGGAACCCGCCCAGAATATGAACTTTCTGATCTGCCAACACCACCCGCGTCCGACTCGCATTCTCAATCGCAAACTTCGTCTTGCCATCCTTGCCTGCAATCCGCCCGACCGCGCGGCCCAGATGCTCCCCACCCAGCGTCTTCACGTCCTTAATCTCAAACGTCTCGATGTACAAATCATCTAGGCGCAGCAACGCAATCGCATCGTCCACGTCAAAACCGAGCGTAAAGGCTTTAACAAAATCCTCGCCCTTCTGCAGCGCGCCCGTGTCAGTCGTGTGTTTCGACGTGCGCAGTTCGACCGCACGATTCTTAATATTCATGCGCACTTGTAGCTTCAGATGCTCAACAAGAGGCGGGTAGATTTTGGGCCACGATGCTTTGAGGGGGGTCATGCGGTGGGGGGGAACAGGCACTTTGCGAGTTTCAACGCGGTATGCGCCTTCAGCAGGAGTGGCGGGGGTAAAAACGGGTCGGCCTTCGAGGTCGATTTGCATCTCGGCGTCTGTGTCTTGCGCCTGGTTGGCTTGCGGTTGGGGAATTGAGGAGGGTTCTGAGGGGGGGGCAGCGTTGGCGTCGATCAGGATGTCCTCTTCTTCTGTATGAGTATGGCGTGTTAGAATTTCATATCTCTTTTCACCGGTATGAAATGCCACATATGCGCTACAGAAAGCATCAGATACTTACGTTGAGGGGCATTCTGGGTTGCAAAGGGCTGTTGGTTATCCGCAACCCTCTCTGGGTCCCTGAGCCGTGCTGTGGGAGCTGGCATTTCGCGGTGTCGTGGTCCAGATTTTCAAGGGGCGCGTAATTGTGTAATTGGATATAGCAACGGCACAACGGATTTGGACGGTTGTTGGGTATAGTATATTAGGTATACGGGTTTGGCTGAGCAGTCAATAATTCCTTCTTTTTTTTATCGTTATCGCTGACTGTTGCAGTCGGGAAAAAAAAAAGTGTGGGAAAAAGAGAGTGGGATGCAAACACGGCAAACAATTGGTTTGCTTAACCTTCCGCTCCAGAATGATTTCATGGGGAGAACACCGGATTTTTATGATCATCATCTATCATATTATTTAAATGAACTCACGTCAACAACAACAAAAACAGCAGTATCTCTCCCGCCATCCAGCACTCCCATATTCCATCACACAGGCCACTCTCGCCCTCTGTGTCAAGGAGTGCTCCAGGATGACCCGAAAACTATGTCCAGCCACATAGGACGACGATTGTACGCCAGCTTCTTCCGCAAACGAGCACATCCCCTCTTCCTCCGCTCGGACCCTCACTCCTCCGTCTCTGCCTCCACATCTGCCAGGTCGTCGTTTATCACCGGTGCTGCAAAGCCTTCCGATAGAGTTCAGGGCCTCTTTCAAAGGAATTGGTCAAGAAGCTTCTCGTATTCAGCTCCCAGCAATGCTAGGCAGATCACCAGACGCTTTGCCTCAGGCGGCTTTCTAGTATTGGGAACCTCACCCACGTCCAATGCAGTCGAGTTCGGCGCGTCATGCGCGATTTCCACTTCGGATAAAATAATATGTCATGGAGGTGCTGGCTATATGGATAGACGGAGGCTGGAGAGTCTCGCAAGGGGTGCTTGGAAAAGAAGTTTTCATGATTCCTCCAAGGGCGATGCACACCAACCCACCAACAACCAGAAAGCGCCCCCTTCGGAAAACGTCGAAATCGCAAACCGTTCCTCTGCGGAATTCAAGTTAGGGTCTCATTCTACACCAGAGGCTGGTAGGTCGTCATCACACTCGAGCGAGGATGCTTCCGGGAAGGCAGTTGGCGGTTCGTCGAGTGTAACCCATTTTACAGATCGGTTGCCTCAGCGCCGGCCAACTAAGGAAGAATTGCTGGCTGCTGCGACTGGATTTTGGTCAAGACTCAAGGTACGCTTCAAGTGGTTCTCGATACGGAGTATCCGGCCCTTCAATGTCGACGATATTGGTGCCTTTTTTTCTTGGATTCTCCTTGGTCACGTTCTTTGGGTTATTCTGGGAACCACTACCTTCTTTTCGTTGTTGATACTGGCTATCAATACTGTCTTTGCTCAAGGTACGTTCTGTGTCATTTGATATACAGTAAATTATAAATATATAAAGCATGTATCCAAGTTCTGACTTAACATTAGAAACCCTAGCCAGGTGGGTTGGTAACTATTTAACCAAGTCTTCGGGGCTCACAGTTGTGTTTGAGTCGGCCATTGTGCCAAGATGGAAAGATGGTGTGATCACGTTCAAAAATGTCTTCGTTTCAAGGCGCCCTGGTCAAGGTGCTGGGAACGTGAGCAAAGGCTCTTCGAAAACGGCTGCAGAAACAGCGGCCGCTGCAGCATTACGAGATAAGTCTAGAGAAGGCGCCCAGGCACTGGATAGCGAAGAAGAGGAAGATACAAACTACACACAGTTTGATCTGTCCATCGGCACTGTCAATGTAACTTTATCATTCGCCAAATGGTTTAATGGCAAGGGCCTACTGCACGATGTTGAGGTGGTGGGTGTCCGTGGCGTCGTCGACAGGACTCACGTATGGTGGCCGGACGAAGACCTTGACCCTAAAGCCTACCGGCATGAGCACAATCCAGGCGACTTCGAGATTGACTCGTTCAAAATGCAAGATCTGCTAGTGACCGTCTACCAACCGAACAATTTCCGACCGTTTTCGGTCAGCATTTTCTCCTGCGATCTGCCACAGCTCAGGCGCCAATGGCTTTTTTATGACTTTATGTCCGCCAACACTATGTCGGGTTCCATTGATAATTCTCTCTTCACGATCCATCCTCGCCAAACGCACAGCTACACGGGTGCACATTTGAATGACGGAACAGAAGAGGATGGTGATGCCAGCCCGTGGAAGAAACATAGCCGAATTCGTATTGACGGACTTAACATCGACCACTTGAATCGTGGCGTTGAAGGCCCATTCTCATGGATTCATGAGGGCAATGTCGATATTGTCGCAGACATAATGTTTCCCGCCGACAATGATGAGAGTCTGGCGAAGGTGATGTCGGACTTCTACGACCGCTTAGAGGCAACGGTTACGTCCAACCGCTACCAACCACATCCTCATCGTTCCAGCCACGGGCGGGCTGAGGGTGAGGGTGAGGGCGGCGAAGTCGTCGTTCTAGGGGACGACGACAAACGATTCGTCGTAACTGATTTACGTGTTCATCTGAATAACGTGCGAGCAGTGGTGCCAATCTTTACCAAAGAACTTTCTTACGTCAATAACGCCCTCATTCGGCCCATTGTCGCGTATATCAATTCGAAGCGCACATTTATCCCAATCCAGTGCCGACTCGTCAAACGTGTTAGCGACTTTGATGGCAGCTGGACTATATTTGATAGCGGCCTTATGGATGATCTTTCGGCGGAGGTGAGTTTTGAGTCTTCTCTTTTGCTTGTTCCCTAGATTTCTTCGTTCCTTCTATGTTTCATTCGAATTCTGTGACGTCGTTACCTAATATTTTTTTTAGACATACGAAGCCTTCGCGCAAGATGTCGTTGACGAACAGGCACGCAAGCGGCGGTTCAAGAAAGTGGGCCTGTGGTCTCTGCAGCTTGCCGCCCAGGCAATTTTCATGGGCATGGCTGGTAACATCGCATAGCTACGCGTTCAACCGTCGCCAACCACACATTAGATTTTGTAATGCCACTGATGGATAGATGAGTTTTGTTTATTTGAGTTGCTAGATGGAGTTAATTGGGGGGGGAGGTTTCATATTCCAAGCTTTGTATTTTTGTTAATACTCTAGTGGGTAAGGTGTTTGCGACAAAAAAAAGTTCGAGTGTACCTCAGGTGGCTTTTGATTTTTGAGCTTTCAATTGTGGTTGGTCATATATTCTTTTTACGCTCTGCCACCTGTGTTATTATATATTTGTTTTGCTTTCATTTTCCATTGCACGTTGAATTCTTTCTGCAGTTGTCTAATTTCTGTGATTACAGTTGTTTCTGTTCTCTGCTTCTGTGCCACTGACTCATCCTCCACTCTAAATTATCTGTACATATACCATTGTCTTGTTTTCACTACTTATTGCACTCTTTCCGATATCCGCACCCTCGTTTCTTATTAACCATTCTTGTTCGGCGACCTTCCGTCGCCTGTTTATCCACGCAGTGGCCATATCTACCTACAGTGCTTGTGTATTATTATGCCCCATGAAATCCTTCCAGTTGCTCAGACGTAAGAGTCTGGCTTGAGCTATTCTGCTTCTTAATCCCCATACATATAAAATACGCGGTAGGTTGATGTGCTAAGGGATTACCAGACGTCAAAGATTTCTCCCATGAACATCTCTCTCTTTCTTAATGTTTGCCCAGTTCTCAGTTTGGTCCAGTGTTATCTGCCTGTCACCTATGACTAAAAAGAGGGATGTTGTTCATTATAAGAGGAAAAGGGAGAGAGAGAAAAGAAAGCTGTGAGATGGGAAGTGTCACACAGCATTGTCTTTGGATGTTGTCTTCCTATACATACAGTACTAACTTCCAAGGTTGTTACACCATCACATCAGCCATGAAGGGGCGCGAGCGGGGGGGATAATTTTGAAAGGGAGAATGCATATTGTACAAAATATCCATCCCCATTTAGCTTCTCCCTCTTTCCGGTATATCAAATGGTGTCGTAATTATTTACCCATTCCTCGACGTACACTCCGCTAGGGTTTCTTCTTCAGTCAGAGCTTGCATATACTTGGCTCCGTACGGTTCAGTGGGAATTGAATACACAAGTAGTTTGGTATTAGAAGATTGGTTACTACTTGAAAATGCACGGCGGTTGAACCGACTACTATTCGGCTTGTTCGAGTTGACGTCCAAGGTGCTTTTGAGTCTGTGTCCTTAAACGTGAATACGTCAACAGTGATTTCGACCGCTCATCCCGCAGCGAGCATAACAAAGAAGGCGAAGGATTGGAAGCGGCTTCGATGTTTCTGTTTGAAGGAGGGGCGGCATTGGAATGACGATTGCCGTCATGCGAGATCAATCGATACAGAAGAAGGGCTTGCTCGACTAGTCAGCTTCTTCTCTCCAACTTAACCTTTCAAACTCGAAGACATCAATGCTAACCTTGGAACTACCTAGGTAATCAAATGATCATGTATGAATTATCAAATTTACCTGGAACGGCCTATGCAGTACCACTCTGTTGACGTCTTATCTGTTGCTGTCAACGGTTACATTGTCCTCCACCTTTCAGCCCTTTCGCACCCGACGAATGCCTCTGTGCGTTCATGGCAGTACGTCAAACTGTAGCCCTGTTTATCTCTTTTATTTCGTGTGTTTTACCCAGGTTAGGGTTGAATGCGTAATGCTTCCTCACTTAGGTAGGTAGCTACCGGGAAGCGGTTACACACATCGAGCATATCGACATACATGGAGAAACCCTGTGAGAGGGTATACGTCGGCAGTACTCTGTCGTTGTCTGCTTTATCTTTTTATCTTTTATGTTTTTCGGCTTTTCAGTTTCAACTTCGGTCCCATCGATTGAGCTAGAAAGATATTGGTGCCCTTGGAAATCCTGGATTTTCGATCTGAAGCCTCTGGATGCTTCCCTTCGGTTTCGAATGTGATTTCAAGCTTACGATGTATATCTTCGAAGCGGTTATCATTCAAGGGTACCTAGGTAATATGTGAAGTTTCCTTTGGGGTAGTGCATTTCATGCTTCTTTGGGACGGGATACGAGTCTCAACCAGCGATCGTCAAAATATCGTTGTCCTCTTTGCACATTGGGAAATTTCAAATGTCTTTCATCTCCGCGTTCTAGTCTGACGAATTATCCTCTGTGGGTATACAATGTATACCTCCACCAGCTGTCTTTTTAAATCAAGGAATTTCTTGAAGCATTATTGGTTTTCTTCACCGCATTTACCTACTCTAGGCCCTCTTATTGGGGGTCATCTGGGGCCCGGCAGCTATTGCAACTTGCAAGCGCTGAATTCTGGGTACGCCGAGGAAATAACTCTTTCCCAATCATCTAGAAGAGGTATGGCATGTTACACGATCTGACATGTTGAAATGAACATGGTGTATTGCCGCCCTATCACACTTTCTACCTCTATCTATTACCGAGTAGAGTCGAACAAGCCTATAAGAAGATTCTACTCACAGTCGCCGCCCAACTTGTCTTTCCCAAGGAATCAATATAATCAGGTGCTTAGGAAAAGCCAAGCGTCGTCATTATCGAGCGTACTGTGATACATTGTGATCATGTCAAAGCCCACTCAATCTGAAAACACGACTCTGTACCAGGCCTTGAGCTGGTTTCTCCAGCTATGTTCAACAAACCCGTGGATCAGCGCACATTTTCCTATGGTACCGCAGAAACAGCACGGTTCACTCAGCATAACCATCGGACAGTGGCGTTTTTCAACATCTGCAGTCTCAATAACAATCCTGCTGCGGTTGCTCAAACCCTCATGTCTGAAGTATCCCGCGCCTTCATCTGGCTTTATAAAAAGGACAGGATAACCACTCCGTGGGTTTTCTTTTTTAATCGTCGTCGGGTTCAATTATCTATCTGATCACCAATCAAAAAAGCAAATCTTGCTGTAACTGCCTTCTTTCTCCAGGATAATCACACGCATATATCGTTCGGTAAACTTCAAGCGTTCAACATGGTTTGCATTAATCAGATCTTCCAATTCGCCGTTTTGGGCGCTAGGTATGTCCCCTTTCCTTTGATAATCGATGTATTGTGTCCCTGACACCGATTCAGCCTGGCTGCCGCGAATCCCATTCCCGGAGGTGACCACAAGGGGAAGGAGGATCCCAAGACCGTCACAGTAACCGAATACAAGACGGAATACAAGACGGAATACAAGACGGAATACAAGACGGAATACAAGCCCGTTACGGAGTACAAGGCCAAGCCGGTCACCGAGTACAAAGAGGTCGTCAAATATGTTACTGTTGCCAAGCCGGAGACTCAGTATAAGACCGCGACGATAACGGACTACAAGCCCGTCACAAAGACCGACTATAAGCCAGTAACAGTTGTTAAGGCCGTGACTGTTACTGCCGTTAAACAGGTCACCGTCACTGCTGTCCAGGAGAAGCCCGTCACACATTATGCAACCATTACAGTTCCTGGGAAGCCCGTTCCTGTTCCCACCACCGTCGTAAAGATTGAGACCGTCACGGCCAAGCATGAAGAACCAAAGAAGTATGATGACGGCAAATGGCACGAGGGGAAGTACGACGACGGAAAGAAGGACGACCACCACGACGACAAGAAGTATGATCACGACGACAAGAAGGACGACCACCACGATGACAAGAAGGATGATGGCAAGAAAGACGAGGAACCCAAAAAGTACAATGACAACTATTAGGCGCAACTTCTAGTCACAAGGTAAGTCGCTACGATCCTTCTCATATTGCCGGCGCTATAGTGAACTAGTCGGTCATACTGTGGCTGATAAAACCCGAAATAGATGCGGCTCCCTGTTATGCTAGCTTCCGAAAGCGAAAGCTTAGGTGTGAAAACGAGATAGGGAGAATCGGAAGGACGATAGAAAAGACGCATCTCAGAAAGGAAAGACAAAAGTGAAATGAGCGGGGGATCATGATCAATCAGTTTTACCTCCACTCCCTTTGCTCTTAGCAAGTTCCCGTTCTCAGTTTCTTTTACAGTTTCGCATTACCTTCTTGGTCATTGACCATTCCTCATACATTAGTTTCGTCCCAACTCACGACTGTCCCTTTTGGACGAAATCTTGACGGTTTTGATGAAAAATAGCTGAAAAGGCAAAAAGAGAAGATAAAATCACTAGTTAATATTATTAATTTCTCATTATCAATTTTATATTTTTATATTTTTGTGAAATTTATTTTCCCTTTCACAGCCTCTCAAAATTATATAATATATTTAACCTCATCATATTTTATCTACTCTGGGTATTATTTATTTTTATCTTTTATAGTATAGCAGATTATATTTTAAAATAAAATATGTAATTTTTATTAACTTTTGATAAATATTAATTATTATTATTATTATTATTATTAATCAAGTTTAACGTCCATATCCAGCCTTAGGCTATGACAGACACAGGTAAATCAGGCATTCAGAGAGCTTATAGAGGCTTAGACCTCTATAAGCCTCTCTTAATCACCTCTAACAGGGCTCAAACAGAAGCTAATCAGTGCATATTCCTCGCCCCAAGCCGCTTGAATGCGCAGG
>PDNB01000274.1:0-30977 GCA_002573585.1 Helicocarpus griseus UAMH5409
TTTTTTTTTTTTTTTTTTTTTTTTTTTTTTTTAAAAGATACCTACTAGTTATTTGCGTAGAGTCTATTATCCGCAGCATCTGTAGGAAAACAAATGCAACTACGTGACAGAAAGCAAACCCAATCATCATACACAAATCTACTCCAGAAACATAAAATTATCAGAAGCAGAGACAACACATAAATAGATGAATAGATAAAAATAAATGAAGGAACCATTGATCATCAATTGGGGTATTTGATAGACTCAAGCTAGTTTGACAGGCGAAAAGACGAGGGGCAAAAGGGGCCTAACTGTACATAAGAAAACCAGACAAGAAAAAGGCCCCGCCAATCGAAGGAGAAGGAAAAAAAGAATCAGCCAAAACGCTCGGGGGAATCATTATAGGGAGAGTAAGATGCAACGGGAGTAATCAGGCCCTAATTATTGAATAATGACTCGCACAAAAACATTGCTGCTAGGCGCCGCAGAAGATAGGGGGAAAGGGGGGTTCCCGTATGTATATATACATATGATCATATAAGAATCGCACGGGTATCTGGGGAAAAAAGGGGGAAAAAAGACGAAACGGCGCGGGTAAGTGAAAGAAAGAAGACATTGAGAGGGCAAGTGAACGCAGGAATAAATGGCAGGGAAACCAGAATATCAACCAAAAGGATTTTTAATCTGGCAATTTCTGTGACTCAAAAGTGTTATCACAGCTCATCAACAAAGCAAAAACTTGAAAGCTGCACATGTTCCTCTATCCCATAGCAAAGGAAGGCAATGAAATAAAAACCAAAAAGTAACGACGTAGTTAATGAAAAGCGGCCGTGAATGTATTCGTCCCGAAGAAATGAAATGGAATAAACAGCTTATCTCGCTCCGTCATAATCGCTCGTCCATTCTTGGCCCGGCTGACCCCAACCGGTGCCCCCTCCAGGCGGAACACCCATCATCTGGTCCTGTGGCTGGCCGGGAGAGTAGTTCTGCCCAGAACCGCTCACATACCCGCTATTTAAACCGGAATCGTCATCATCGCCAAACCCAAACTCCCCACCGGAGCTGGCATCGAAACTACTTCTGCCTCCGCCAATATCGCTCGCGTCGTCCGTCTGTGGGGCCAGTTGATCCCATTGTAGATTCTGGAGGGCAGGGTATTGCGCCAGGAGTGCCGCTGGAAGTGTAAAGCCAGAGGGTTGTCCTTCCATTGGGGGAACACTCATTGGTTGGTTTACCGGCTGCAAATGACCGCCCATTTGCTGTTGACCCATCATATTGCGATCACGCTCGATGGCCTCCTCATCCAGCAAAGGCTTGATACAAACTCTCCCTGCTTCAGACCGGAAATGACGACCAAGCGCATCCGCTCTTGCAAATCGTCGTCCGCAGCCCCAATGTCCTCCATGAGACAAGTCTCCACGACAGACGAATTTCTTTTCTCCTGAGTGAAGGGATTCATGTCTCTTCCGGTCATGCTGGCGGGCGAAGGCCTTTCCGCACACTGTGCATACGAACGGCCTCTCATCAGTATGAGTGCGGAGATGAGAGCGTAAATTATAAGCTCTTGTGAACCGTTTTGGACACAAAGTGCATTGGAAAGTTGCTGGATGCTTCTGAACCCTTTTAGAATCGGTACTGTTTGCGCCTGGCCGTTGAGGGTCTGCGAGATCCAGTATATAATTACGATTATCAATCGAGGAAGTCGACTGGCGACGATTCTTTGCTGCTGCCGGAGACGTGTCGCGGGAGGATGGAGTGCTCAAGTTACCCGTACTGCCACTAAACGGTGAGAGAGACCGCGATGAAGGGCCAGGACCACTAGCCACTGCGGCAGTGGTCGAAGATGGCATTGGACGAGTCATGGGATGTCCGAAAGGGTCTGACTTGCTCCGTCCGCGGGAACCTATTACATCCACTTATTTAGTACAACAACGTTTGAAGATGATTGCAGGAGTCACAGCACTTACGGCCAACGGGCGGACTCAGGGTATCCATGTCTATTTCTGGCTTTGAAGGTCCAAAGCTGGTATTTCTCGACGGAGGTGCGAATTCAACGTTGATGGAAGGAGGGGTCATTTGCGCAGCCTGGCCCATATCTCCAGGGCTATTGTGGCTCTGAAACGCTGGGGCGGGCGCCGAGGAAACCTCAGATTTAGTAACATATACATCAGGAGGACCAGGTTGCGCAAGCTGATTATTAACATGTTGAGTCAAGAGAAAAGAACCATCTTGCCCAGGATCCAGACCTTGTTGCTGCGGGATTAAGCGCGGCGAGATGTAGGGGCTGTGGGCTGGACTAAGTCCTTGATGTTGGGCTTGGTCAGATATCGAGAATGCTTCCATTCCCAAGGCATTCTCGTGCAGGGTAGGATCGTTTTGAGCAGATAGTAAAGGAGAGTAATTATTCGGGTCAACATCAAACGCATCGTGGTGCGCTAGGTACGGTGAGTGCGCAGCAGAGGAAACGTCTGAATGCTCTGACGGAGCTCTTCGATGACTCTGGAAGGCGGGATTGCCAATCATTCCCTGCCAATCAGCATGAGGCTGACCCGTCAAAAAGGCGGCGCTTGCGGGGTCTAATGATGCAGGACGCGAATGGTTGGGGGTGAAGTAGACGCCTGGGCTAGAAGCCCGAGAAGATGGGCGGCCGGGGGAAGAATGCGCATCGGGCGGTATCAAGTGCGGTGGGGTATGGTTGTGTGGGGAAGACATCCTACTCAAGTCCGCCGGGTTCACAGACTGGTTTAATAGTTGTTGCTGCTGCTGCTGCTGTTGTGGACTAAGTTGCGGATCAAGCATCAACGACGAATCAAACTCGGAAGCAGAATTGGTATTCGTGTAGATAGGAAAATCGTCAAATTGTTGTTGATTTGAATTTAGAAGGCTGGAGAAGTTCTCCTCTCCTTGAGCGGTTTTTATATTGGACAAGCGCTCGAGCTGACTAACGAAGCCGGCCTCGAAGCTCTGGGAATATGGCTGAGGTTGGCCAAAAGGTGGTTGCTCTGAAGCTGGGGGTCCCGAGGATTGAAGGAAATGGGTATCATGCGCGGATGAGCTAAGGTAAGGAGCGTTGATGGAAAACTGCTCGTTGGAAGTGGTGAGAGGGGTTGATGTCGCGAAGAGGGGATCAGTAGTCGAAAAGGTGGTAGCGGAGCTAGCAGCGTCAATTCCAAGGGAAGAGGTCTGCGGGTCGTGGTATTGAGGAATGGGGGAGGTTGACGGATTTAAGGAACGGTTCTTATTGTCCATCGAGTGCGACCTCCCCCTGTTCTCCTGCGGGAAATCCATTGTGTATATATAAATGCACGTGGGTACGTGGACGCGCGCGCGTACGTCTGAGTAGTGGCCGTGAACGTATCCCAGAATAGATCAAGAGAACTGTACTCTAGGGAGCGGCGCGATCTTCCCGGGGGTGGCAGGTCCACCCGTGAAGAATCGGGGAGTTCTTGTAAGCTGACCTCCCACAAAAAAGAAAAGAGGGCTAGAAGGCGACGAGATATAAATGCAAGAACAGCAACGGCGCTGGTGGCAGTGGTGACGGATTGGATCTCATTCGCAGCAAGTGCGAAAGGAGGAGACAGGTCGTCTACCTTTGCGGGGACGGGGAGATGGGGGGAATATCTGATGCGTGGCGCAAGCTATACTCACATTAGCTTGTGTGGATTATTTAACGTTTTTAGAGCGACAGTCAGACATACCAATTCTAGAAGTAGATCCGACAGTACCTGACAATCCAGATGACAAAGCGACGGGGATTGCGCGCGAAGAAACGAGGGAAGGGTGATATGGAGTTGACGTCGATATCGAGGGCGAAGGCGATGGTGTGGTGGTGGGCCCCTCAGGCAGCAAAGGGCGATCAGTCGAAATCCAGAAGCGCCAGACGGAGGAATGGGCAGGTAGGTAGAGGGAGACTACTACTAGTTGGCCGACAGAGCGGAGGGATGGGGATGGGGATGGGGATGGGGATGGAGAGATGGCGGAGGAGGGGGGTACAGGAAGATAATAATGCGGCAGTGGTGGTGGTGGATGAAGATGAAGATGAAGATGTATTCAACAACCTTGGAAGGTCGGGCAGGTCAGGGCAAGCGCGGCGCTAGGAAGGAGCCCAGGCAAAGCGGGTACTGCTGTGTATTGTGCTGTACCGCTGTCCTGAAATTAAAGTGAAGAGATACAGGAAGGTACTTGGGTGTACCTAGGAGGCTCTGTTCAGTCTTGGTTGCAACTCTACACCAAAGTATGCATGTTAACAACTTGTTACAATAATATGCATTGCAATCATCATTATTGTCATCCTCAATAATAAACTACATCTGTCTAGTAGCTAGTAACTAGCCTGCAGCCACACACAGCCAGATCGACGATGGTTTATTTATATCTCCAAGATGTCTACTCTCTGCTATCTGATGCTCGTATTGGGGTGTTTCAGCATCCACCTGGGCACCTATCCAAGTCACGGGATTACAGCAATATCAACTCCCAAGGCATACTCACTCACTCACTAACTAACTTCTCCATTATTATTATGATCATTATGATTCCTGTCTCATCATCCCCTTTCCCGTCCAGCTTACCCCTGCAGGGACCCGACCAACAGACAGACCTCTTGCCGTTCAACGTTCTTCAGTTTCACCCAAGCTCTTTTCCCTCCTCCCGGGACTCCGCCCTGTGGCTGAGCATCTCGCCAACCCACTGTCACCACCGCAATAACTCCCCAGACTTCGAAACAACTTCCCCTTCGCACCAATAACCTTCTGGAAAACAATACTAAATAATGGCTATGAGGACCGAGCGGGTGTTTTCCGGCTTCAAAATGGTTTCTAAAAATATCCCCAGTCTCCCCGGAGCGGGAACGCCCTGATCGAAGCAATACCCGCTTTCATCATACTATGATGCGATATGATGTACCACAAGAACAAATAATGGAACTCCTTCAAATAACAATAACGGTCTGTGCCTGATCTCCGAGTACGCCTTGCCTGCTTTAAGCTTATACTATTGGGGGCCAATATGGACAATTGGCAGAAACCGACCTTATTGAAACCCATCGTCAACCGTGGGGTAAGTAAGTAGTTGAAGCAGATTAGCAGAACCACCCGATGAAGCTGTGCATTGGCCCAATCAATCTTCTGCATAAAGCTAATGTTTTCTATATTTAGCACTCCACATTTCTTTCATTCTCCGAGCTGGCATACAATAACAATAACAGTAACCATGAATTCATGAACCAGTCTCTCACCGCAATGCTCAAAATACTTGTTATTATGCTAGTTTCCCCGCAAGGCAGACTCAAAAAATGCGCCTCATCTATGTATGGCAAATAAAGCAAAACAAACAATTGAGCAATTGCTCGATGTGTTTATGCCATGTCTGGGAAAGGGGTGTGTGCATGTGCGTTTCCAGGGTTTGAGATGAAATACAAGTCAGGAACGAACCAGATTATTATCAACATTCTATATCACATAGGTTATGTTACCTTTACTCTTGATAATCAATCCTCAAACTGTCGATCAATTCAGCTTATCAGCTAGAACTAGCTACTTTTTGATACATAAGCCTTTATATATCTATATCAAACCTCCCGTTTCAAATAGATTTCCAACGGCCAATCGCCCCCACCTGGGTTTCGCTGCCCGTCCGCGTACCCCCAACCCCCAACCCTAACAACCACTGAATCTGAAAACCGTTTGACTGCGAAACCCGGAAAAAAGAAAGGAGATACAGATCTACTAACATCCCAACGGCTTCCTTTACATATTTGACCGTTTGTTGTCCAGTTCTAAAATGTTTTTGTTACTACTAAATAAGAAAAAGCTATATGTTAATCCCCTCCCCTCCCCAATGAGTATTAGACAACTATGGCATAGAAGAGGGTTCTACTTCAAAAACAATCTGATTGCCAATTTACAAATAAAACTAACCTCACAGAGTGACTAGCATAAAGAGCTCAGGTACATAATCCCTTTTTCCCTTCTCAATTGAATCAATACTTCATTGGCTAACCCGGCCGCCCTTTAACTACCTCTTTTACGATAGATATTAGTCACAATGACACTCCGCGCTACTTTGACTTGTTGATTTAGTTGGAAAAAGGCATCAGGAAGTGTTATACAGAAGAAAAATTCAACACCATCTCTCAATCTTATAAAGATTTCCATCGTTCTATAGGGGACTTATCAATCCATAATGATATAACGATGATGAGAGCGAGAGAGAGAATAAGAGAGAGAAGTATGATGAGTGAAGAACACGTTGGGTATGAATGCTGCTATTCAAAAAAGAATGGAATGTAATAATAGGAATCTTCAGAGTTTCTGTCTGTCTGTTCAAAAGCCCCAGTTGTCCATATAAACATAGTTTAAAAAAAAAAGCGTAAAAACAGGGAATAATGGGATTCGAAAAACGAACAGAAAAGAACGCCCAAATGATGCCTGCCGCCGCCCCATTTCCCCCTTCCATTCTTTACCTAGTATGCAAAAAGAAAAAAAAGAAAAAGAAAAAGCCACAAGAGACCAAACCATAAACAAGAAAGGTATAATAATGTCTATTCAAAGCAGGGGAGGTTGGTTGTTGAATAAGAATAAATGCTATCCATTCGCATATTAAAAGTTTTGCCACAATGCTAAGAGACCCCTAAGCCGTCCCTTTCGACCTATCAACCGGCTGACATGAATTCCGTTTATTAATAACAAGGCCTTCATCATCCGACTCATCATCCTCGTCCTCATCATCACAGTCATACTTGCTCTCATCCTCGTGGTGGATTTTGTCGGACGGCATATTTCGAGCAGTGACGGTATCTCCAGTGCGGAGCAGCGGCGGGACCTGGCCCGGACCATCAAGCTCCTTCTCCCGTTCTGCCTTGTAAGCGTAAAACCCGTCAGCCGAAAGCGACGATGCACCTGACACGACCGACGGGATGCTGGGGTGAGAGGCAGAGTGAGACATCCCGCTGTTAAGATCGTCAGCGGAGGACGAGGACATGGTAAGTGCCGACGGAGGAGACGTTATTGATTCTCCCACGGGGTATTTATAGGGCTGAGATGGATCCCTTCCGATCCGCTGGCAATCGGTATCGATGGAAGAAACAGCTCCCCGAATGGGTAACGGTTGATGCTCGGTCATATCCTTGTCCTGTGGGCCAGTTGGCTGCGTGGGATGGTTTTGATCTTGATGTTGCGCGCGTTGCCGCAAGAGTGTCTCGCGTGCTGCCTGGAAAGTCTCAGCCGACGGGTCTTGGGCCTGTTGATAGGACCGCGACCGGCGGTGTGATGTACTGCCTCCGATTGGACCATCATGGCTGCCCGGGGGTATAGCTGAGGCTGAAGACGGCTCTCGCAAAAGGTCGGGAGATTGAACATGTCCTGTCGCAGACGCTGTGCTAACTGCGACTACTGGGCCGGAATGCCCGTCGCCATCCTCAGAAGTTTGATCAGTTGACCGAGATCTCTCCTTCCGCCATTCACGGCTCTGCAAGCCTCTTGCTAGACGACGTGAAGCCCCACCGAAAATACCGCTGATACTAGATGTGCCCATTGTTTCGGGTCCTGAAGTAGTTGTTCGAGACCGGGATAAGCCAATATCGGGATTCAATGGTTTGAGAGTCTTGGTGGAACCGGAACTGGAAAAGGCCGAGGACGATCTTCCAGGAAGTTCTGGACGCAGACCCACGTCCCTAATCGGTTCTCTCGAGTGCGATACTGAACTAGCGTTGCTATTTCTTCTACTAGAGAAACCACGGCTGTCGGTTGAGTCAGGGCTCGCGAGGACACTATGAGAAAGAGGGTGTTCGCCATCCTTGGTCGACCTTGCGATCGAACGGGGAAACTCTTCCTCACCCCTCAAACTTTTTCTCCTGAGATCGCGAAAGGCCTCCTTACCGACGGTGATACTGCTGGAAGAGGAAGAAGAATACATCGTGTCAGAATTGGCTGAACTGGGTGCTCGCTTCCGTCCTTCTTTCGATCGGCTGAAAAGGGAGCCGCTCCATTTAGCCACGTTTGACCGCACGCGCTCGATAAAGGGCATTTTCGTGACGGCCTTGGTGACTTCTTCATTCGAAACCTCGATCTTTTTACCCTTGCTCTGGTACCCAGGATCGGTCGTCTCAATCCAGAGCTTCTTGTCAGGAATGTCACGTAGCACCCAGGAATGATGCTTGATCTCCTTCAACGTGATCCGTTTCGAAGGATCTTTCGTGAGCAGACGCTTCAAGAGATCTCGTAGCTCTTCATCAATATCTTCGTAAACAAGCTCGTCCTCCGTTCGTTTATTGCTATTCATCACAAGCTGGGGATTCGAAGCCTGGCTGGAGGAGGCTTCCGCTTCCACTGCTTTTAGCCGTTTACTCGGAATGAAAACCTCATTCCTCACGATATTTTGAAACAAGCTGAATTCGTCATCGCACACAAACGGCAACCGACCAAAAATCATACCATATAGCGTAACGCCCAATGACCAAACATCTATCGCACCTGTGATCTTTGGGACTTTTCCGATTTGAGCCTCAAACTCCGAACCCGTATAGCACAGTTCAGGGGCATAAAACGCTGGAGTCCCGACGGTTTTTGAAAGCTCCCGGGCGTCATCTAGTTCAGTAGCATCCGTCTCCGTGACTCGCTCCTCATCACCATCCCGAATAGGCCGTCCGAGATAGGACACTCCAAAGTCAGAAATTTTGATCCGGCGATTTCCTGTAACAAGAAGGTTTGCAGGTTTGATATCACGGTGTATGATTCCCTGATAGTGCAGATACTCAAGCCCAAGCACTGAATCTCGGAATGCACGTCGAGCCTCGGACTGTGTCAAGCAGGGAACATATGCCATGTCATCATCATCGGCTAGAAAATCGGGCTCCGAAGATTGGGAGGTAAAGATACTCGAGACCGTGCTGCGGCGACGTTCAAGTTGCATGTCTGACGCATAGGGGCCATACATGCTTCCTTCTACTGCAGCCACGACCGGGTCGTAAAACCTGCTATCAGACTCATTCGCAGGGTTTGAAGACTGGGTTGGTGAAGCGTGTATTTCAGAATTGTCCTGGACAGGAGGCAGGACCTCAGGCCCTGTTTCGTCGTCTGACACCGCCCCATGCTCCAAACTCCAAGCAGGAACTCCTGAAAACTGGGGTGTTCTTGATCGTTCCTTGCGACGAAAAGTTTCTCGCCGCTGGCGGATTCGCCTTTTCTGTTTGAGCAAATTCTGGGTTTTCTCAATGAAAGACGGCGATTCTGGGATTCCTTGCTTCTCATATTCGAACCTGATTTTGTCCACGGCTACAATATCCTTGAGTCCCTTTTTGCGCCATACAATTTCCCCATTCTCCACGTATTCCAGCACAATGTAAACCTTTTGTTGATTTGGGTCGTCGATCACCTCAAGCAGACTGACGACATTCTCATGCCTTGCCTTCTTGAGGATGGCTACCTCTTTCTTGACTTTATCTTCCGGATTGCCAAGTTTTCCTAATCGGCGACGTTTCGAATATCGCTGTACGATCTTGATGGCTACTTGCGTTCCCGTTTTTAGATGCCGACCGAGCTTTACTTTGCCATGCTCACCTCGGCCTAGCTCATCAAGAATTTCATACTCGTTTATGAGCTTGTTTCCGGTGAGCATGTCACGGTCAACCTCGACTGTGTGCGTTCTGCAAAGTTGGGTCAGAAATATATTTTTCTATATACTTGAGTCTAGATCTGGTAATGGGAAGATTAAGTCGCACTTACTCTTTTGGTTCTTGAAGGTGCGTGGGATGCAGGTAGGAAAAGGAAGTACGGCCCTCAGGAGACTTTGGAGAAGAAGATGAGTGGGAACTGTGAGGGGTGAAAAGTCCCGGACTGGATATCGGCGTGTTTCCAGCGGTTCGAGCGCCCTGGCCACGGGAAGTTGTATCTCGAGTGGGCCACGATGGACCGGAGGATGGAGAAGATACGGTGTACGGAAATGGGTAGGAGCTGTGTGAACGAAGGTGGGGATGAGCGCGGGTAGGATGAATTTGGGACTGAAGAACGGCGTAAGACTGGTCCGGGTAGACTGGCAAATCGTTCACGGAGTATCCAGCGCGGTGCGAAGGAGTGGGATGTTCTGATAATGGACTTAGAGGAGGATGGGATGAGTCAGGAGCTCTGTGAGTAGACGAATGCTGTGACGGAGATGTTCCAAAGTAGGACTTGGAGTAGTCCGCGGCGGGTTCCAGACCGGCATGATCTGCTAAAGAGAGTAATGAGCTTGATGAAGTATTGGTCGAAGAGCTCCTAGATGCATTTGAAGAATGAGGGCGAAATGGGAATATGTGAAGCCTTTGGGCTAAACCGCGGCGTTCTTCTAGACGGGCTTCAGGCTGAGTGCTCCTTTGGCCTGTCCCACCAGATATCTGTCTCGAAAGCGGGCCACTTGCGGCGGACGACCTCCGTGACCTTGACCCCCGGCCTGCGGTGTCCAAACTCTCCTGACGCTCCAAAAGAGTAGTGCTATCGAGTGACTGGTGGGATCCCTGGCGGCCTCGGTCATCCCAATCATCTTGCGCCCTTGAGGGCAGTTTTCCCGACGAATCCATCTAAAAACCCGATAATAATTTATGCCCAACTGCGGCGTCTCCAATCTTGATTTCCAGCAGCAAGCACCTCGTATCCTCTTAATGTCGTCCTCTCGAGCAAACGTACGGGCGATCCGAGTCACTGTTACGAGAACGACCGCAGGAAGAGAGACATGGTAATACCACCATTCCTTGTGAGCGAACCAGAAGCCAGGTATTAATCTCTCATCCCTTCATTGTCTGGTCGCTTTGTCCGTAACCCAGTCAAGGGGTCTATCTTTCGTTGCGAGGGGAAGTAGGCCAGCTATCTAGCCCTGCAATCGAAAAGGAATCGAGTGGGTATCAAGGGTACATTTAAATAGCGGCGAGGACGATGTGGGCTGTTTATTTCCCGAAACAGCCGTGTGGTGGAAGAACGAAAAGGAGGATAACGGAGGGAAATAAATTGTCTGCCAGAAACGAGAATCACCGTCAACGGAGGGGATTCTCGAGAGACAATGGGTTGGCAGCTTGTAAGTTGTTGCGAGAATGATCGTGGGTCGAGTCGATTCAACGGGCTGCAAATGGAGCCAAAAGAGCAAAACCGGATTGGATAAGAGGCCAACGGGGCGCGTTCGACCAGCAAAGATCGAGAGAAGGAGAGACTCGAAGGTTAGAAAGGATTGAAATATATATATAGATATATCTGACAGCCGGGATGATGCTGTTTAATTGCTGGAGCTCTGTGTGTGGTGAGCGATGTGGACAGCAGTGGAATAGTTAAGAATGATGATGATGATGATGAGGTTGAGCAGAGCAATCAGCAGTCTTGGGGTAAGTATGCTGTATGTAACGCTGTATGTAACTGGGTATGTATATGTACTGTATATGTATGTAATGTACAGCGGTATTGTGGATGGGATGGGATATTTGATAGAGGTTTCTCAAGACTTGGACTGTTGTGTATGGGGAAGAGGAGCATCAACTTCAGAAGGAGCAGGAGACTGGCCAGTGAGCAGCCCGGGTTTCGCAGCGGGCGGAAAGAACTTTTTTGAAGAGGGGAGGGGGGTTTTTGCTCCCTGGGCTGTCTGATTTGACTGCTGTGCCGGGGTATTATTACCGCAACTGGCCCAGGCGAGGCTAGGGGTGCCCAGATGGCAGACGGTTGCTTGTCCGCTGTGGCTCTGACCCCTTCTGCTCGCAAACAAGTCGATTATGGGCCCCTCCACGTACTACCCTTACAGTACACTAGTATCGGCTTTATTACAGCGCTGTAATTCTATGTAATGTAATGCAGGATATGGATTTATTAGCCACAGCAATATCTAGAAATAACTATTCTAATCATTATTATTCATTGCCATTATTATTTATTATTGTATGACTGTCATTACCAGAGCTACGACCCCTCTGGCTCATCCACGGACAAAAAGGACCTTCGCTTCCAAACTATCATCCTTTGCTCGTTTTGCGGAAGTTTCCTCCTGCATATCATATTTATTTACTTGGCTCATTCTGCAGGTATTCGAGGAACCACCAAAGTTACAGCTCCGACATGCGCATTTCTTACAAGTGCACACGCCGGTGTGCTTCTGGTGTCTCGCGCCGTCTTGTCTGGCTGTCCGTCTGCTGTCTGCTGTCCGCTGTGTGGTCGCACGGCTGGGCACATATTCCCAAGCAAGCTCTGACCATGGTACGACTCTCCCTCTTCCTCGAACAAGGGTTGCCTTGGCTTCGATGATGTTGGCAGCTACACGCGGGAGCTGAGGGGCCCGGAGCCGCCTCCTTCCCAGACTTTGTGTGTGATTGTTTGTTCCCCTCTCCTTGTCAGAATTATTGGGCCAAAAGAAGGGGAAGTTTTGAGGTTGAAGATTAGGCCGAAAACATAAAGAAGACAGAGTCTAACAAGCCGCCGTACGCCCTGGTGAAAAATAAAAAACAGAGCCGTCGTTTTTCTTCTATGACGAGAGAGATGCAAGATGCTTAATCGAGGAAAGGGGGCCGGGTTTGAACAAAAACCAGGGATACTTAGGTACCTAGGTAGGTAAGGGTAAGGGATGTTTTGCATGATCGCAGGTTGGCGTCGCCTCTTGTTCCTCGATTGGCAGAAGATAAGAAGGCCTATATAATCCTTTTCCTATGGCTTTTCACCAGTCTACAGCTTACAGGGAACGTGCATGCAACCGGCGAAACCTACGTTTTACAGTCCCTGGATCGATTGCATGTTGGCTGATGATGACAGGAGCAATAAGATCGCTGGATAATATTGACTCAAAAATCATCCGAGTTATTGCATCAATATTGCTGCATTATTATTATTGTTGCTTCAGCTCCCCTACCGAGCTCGTACTGTGACTTATGGAAAAAAAAAAGGCTGCTGCCGAATCTAACCCTCATGGTAGCAGCTTGGCCTGCTGATAAGTCTGACAAAGCCCCTGTATTAATTACTGTAAACAGATATCTGCTTCATTATTTAACGTGCGTTGCATCCATCAACCTTGCAGCTCCCGAACGGACGTCGGACAGACATGCACAGCCATATATGATATACATCCATGGGCCATGGCTGGTTTGAATGCTCTTGTTATTTTTTGATCTTCCCGCCCTTACCTTCGACCTTGCAGGCTTGCACCCAAGACCCATGCCGTCGCTCACCCCTATCCTTGTCGCTTAGCAAGCATCTGATATCAAAATTCGGACAATCCCTGAGCACAATAACGACCAGGGCTCCCTTATCCTTGGCATAATCCCTGGCCAATAATATCTACGATGCGCACCTGGTCGGGATTCCGAGGTATTATTCGGGATTTGGTGTTGGATACAGTAAGTAGTACGCATGGATACTTTTTGTCAAGTTCTCCTGAGAGGCTGAGAGAAGGGAAAATGGGAAAATGGGGATCAGGCCTCTTCATGAGGGTATGTCGGACATGAGTCCGGGCTAGCTGTTGCGAACAGTGCGATATCGGCTTGGTGATCGCTCTCTGACTGCTTCTTAGGTCGGGCACCACTGCGTCTGCAAGTCATCGGCGAAACCGGTGCGACATAATTGTTAGGCGGCCATTCAACGATTTGTTAGGCTGAAGGTTACCCGCCCAGCCGCGCGGAAGTCGGGACTTAATTAAGCGTCAAATAAAATCAGCTTCATTTGTTAACCTCATATCCCATTATTACTTCCTTTCGGGGGGGAGAACACGAGTAGCCGATCCCTGGCTGAAGCGACCCGTTCGGGCTGGTTGGAATCTTAATACTACCGTGACATGTTGTATTCATTATCTCAAGTATGCATTCTTGCTCAGTTACTTGAACAAGCAAAAGAAGAGGAGCCGTGGTAACATAGCTAATTTAAGTTACTACACTATCAAGGTTACATGGTAACTGCACCATAGATGGCTCTTTGGAGCCTCTGAGCATCTGAGTTCAATCTGACATCTCATCGAACCATGGCACTTGAATAGAACGTTCGTCATAGCTTACGGGAATGAATTTTAATTGGGAGTCCCTTAAGGATGAAGCCGAATTGGGTAGAGCTTCTCATTTTGACACAACTAAAGCCGATGCGGTCTTTAAAAGAAACGTCGGGAGGCTTTCGGCTTTCCATGGACTCTCTTCATGTTGGTACAGGCTGCAAGGAACTGTTACAGTATCAGCCGCACAGAAGCATAGATAGAACCCACGAGATTACACGGCTTACTTCAACTCATTTCCTAGTTAAACAATCGAGGCTTCTCAAGTCATTCGCCATCAGGCTCTCCGCCGTCATAGAATCTTCCTAGTCACGCATCTTGTGAGCTGTTCATATACCCTTTGCATAGTATGTCATCCTTCTTCCCAGCTAACAAAAATATAGCAAGTTTCCAAAAATTCCCCTCGCTCTCTGCTCAGCCTCTCAAGATGATGCATATTATTCCTAATAATATCGATTGACTTTTGCACATTTTGACCCGCGCAACCAGCATTCCACAACAGTGTTTCAAGCCTGCCAGGTTTTCTCTCTCTCTCTCTCTATCTTTTGAATGGCATATTTATCCCGCGTGGGAATGTGATTCATCACATTCTCTGTCAACTCACCCGTAACTGGAAACACAGCATATCCATCCGGAAAATAAATTCTGCAGCAGGAGGCATTCCCAACCAACCACTGCCGTCAATCCCTTCTCATCTATTATATTTCCTGCCCTCTTAACCAAGTTTGCACTCTTGGAAGCCATCTTAATGGCCTGTTACGTCTTCGTATTTTCAACCGAAAACCACACGTTCTGTCTCCGTAATACAAGAAACGGCCACATCTCCTTCGTAAACAGCTTTTTTCTCGTCCAATGACACTCCTATTTGGGGCTCTGAGGACTTGCTCTGCTGTGATACCACATTGCAAAAAAGGAATTACTAATACTAAACGCCATAGCGTCATGGATCGGTGGCGAAGGATGGCTGGCACGTCCTGCGCAGAAGTTACTTGTAACTTTGTTAAGCTATGGGGGGCGAGTCAGTTACATCCCTTCATACCTGGCCCTTGCAGATGTGTTGGTGCCAGTTTCGATAAGAATTCTTTTATGCTTGAAAAATCCCTTACATATACGAACCTCACACAGGGATTTTCCTGGGAAAGTTGTTACGAATGAAGGCTGAAGCACTAGACTTGTTGAGGATAGTTATTTGAGTATATCCTTGAAAGGGATGCTGACCTGTTGCTGATAGTAGGGCGTAAGATGGCCTTAGGCTGCAGGTAACCGATCGTGTAAACCTGTTTTTTATATAGCTGTTTTTGGCGATCATGTCAAGCTCATGCTGAGATGACGATGTGTCTTACACAGGCCACGGTCTTCCGAAAGAAAGATAGACTGGTGACCGGAAAGTGACTCTCACATGTTGGAAAAGGACTGCAACTGATACATGCACGGACTAGTTTGTAGTTAGTGGTCAATGTCACCGAAACTTCCATCAGGCAGCCTTGTTCCAAGCCACCCGAGAAGAGTCATCCACAAGAGCAGTGACTGAGATTCTAGATGGCGATGACCCAGTTGTTTCTCCGTCATCTGAAATGGCAGGTCTTCCGGTGGGGATGGGGAATATCTGAGATAGAATTCGCACCAAAGGTAAGATTGACACCACTAGCCCAGGGTTCATCTGCAGCCAAAGGAAAGGGTCCAGCTAAGCGAAACTCCCTTGACTGGGATGCTTGCGATATTATTCGACGACGGGCATGAACACCAGACTTGGCGTCGGGAAGCACGGCTTTACTCAAAAGATCCCGAGACGGATGACAAGGGTTATGCGTCCTCTTCTTGTCCATGCTCGATCAAGGACCCAAGGAGTAATGACAACCACCTTAGTAGGTACAGTACTAACTTTTTTGACTTGATTTCGACCTATTCTCATGATGCTGTACCGGGAGGGAGAATGCGAACAAGGCTGTGGCGGGTTAATGTTGATCATCCGCCATGACCAAGGAAGGATGTGGAGGGTTTCCGTGGATGGGAGGATGGGAACGGCAAGCCGTCATAGGCCAAAATGTTATTTCAGTAGTTTCATTTAGTCACAGATGCTGTTGATCTGCTTTCCACGGATTCTGCTCGCCAGCTCCCATGGTGGCGGCAGCTTGTAATGATAGTGGTGATGAGGTTTTTATAGGCAACTTATCGATAACACCGCGGCAAACGAAGATTATAAGTCCGGATCCCCACTACACTCCGCAATGCGCTATTCCCGATACGGCCATACCAAGCATTCTCCGCCTTATGTCATCCTCCTGGGGCTGAGATCGCTAACCTCCTCGTTGCTCGGCAACCACGCTTGGGATCCGAATCGTCAACAAGCCCGTCCTTATCATGACCCCGCCGTTTGTCGAGATGGCTGATCTGAGCTTTCGACCTCAAAAGGCCGCAGAAAGTGTCTCCACCTCTTCGCATACACCGTTGCAAGAGTCATTTCCGGATTCTTTGATGTCTACCCGTTTGCAGTCTCGAGAGCCAATCCACTACCCAACCGACAGACAATCTTAAGGTCGACACCCTATATGACGATGTATTGACGTGGCATTTGGAGTGCTGAACTATTCTGCATTCTGGCAATTTGGCCCAGTTCTATGCTTGCAGGTGCGCTAGCCAGGTAGATCTCCGTCGCCCAATGTCTGTTTGTTATACATCGCAAACGCATTGGTAAATCTCACAATTCACCTGTACTAGCCCTGAGGGCTCAAGATGCTCAAAGGGACCTTTCTCGACCTTACCGTGGGTGCTTTGCTGTTATGGACTGCGGAAGCTGCTGCCAGACTGCCTTATAACCCATCATACATCAGCAGTCCTGCCTCCGAAAACCAAACTGAGGTGTATATACTTTCTACGAATCCCGCGTCATCGACAGGGTTCCAGCTTCGGTCTTTGAACATTTCAACTTTTTTCGATATCTCCAAACCTTCAATTTCAGCGACTTTGGGAGATGTGCCGTTCGCTACAGATGATGGTGCGCAGGCGTTTGTCCCAACCACTGATGCTGAAGGAATCCTGACAGTTCATGCTGGAGACTGTCGGACAAACACTTCTACTGTTTGGCGATTATTGCCAGATGATGAAGAGCCTGACAGAAGCCCCAAATGGCAGAAGTCATCTGTCAAATTTAGGGGGGATGTTCCGGGTCCAGCGTACTTGTCATCAGCGGTTCCGTATTCCTCGGCTGGGGGGACATCACGACCCGACCTCTATGTTTTTGGAGGGATGTGCCCATCTACGGACAAAAATGGTGAAGATTGGGTTCATGCTGCCGACTATTCTCAAACAATGGTGTCCCTCTCGGCTGATACATCCTCGTCGAGTCCCTCTTATCAAGCCGAAGTTGTGAAGCCAAGGTCATCTCCGGTTGCTGAAGCAGGGTTTGCCATGACACCACTAATACCGGCTTACCTGAATACGTCAAGTGGTAAACCTCTACAACATCAGAGTTTTGTCCTGACTGGAGGACATACCCAACAAGCCTTTATCAATATGTCTCAGGTTGCCCTGTTTTCTCTACCCGAAGCCACCTGGAGCTTTATTCCAGTGAACCAGGATGAGGCAATTGCTTCTGGGCTAGACTTGGGCAATATTGATGGGGTGGAGCCACGATCTGGTCATACCGCGGTATTAACGCCGGACGGTACCAAAATAATTGTTTTCGGTGGTTGGGTTGGTGATATCAACACGCCAGCTCAACCACAGCTTGCTATTCTTCAAGTTGGCGAAGAATATGGGGGAGAAGGGGATTGGAAGTGGAAAGTCCCACAGCAAGGCCAAAATGGACCAAAACCTGGGACTGGAATTTTTGGACACGGTGCGGCAATGCTTCCCGGAGGTCTTATGTTTGTTACTGGAGGATATCAGGTTTCCGGTTCAGCACAGAAGCGATCGCTTAACGACCTCACCGCCAATACCCAAGGATACCTCTTCAACACATCGTCAGGGAATTGGGTAACATCGTACAGCCCTGTGAGTCGCATGGAAGCTGCCTCTAGAGCGACTCGTGGACCCCTTTCATCAACCTCACAAAAAGCTGGCCTCGGTGCCGGTCTCGGTATTGGCTTCTTAATTGTCTCAGTGGTAGCCTTTCTGGTCTACCGCATTTGTTCCCGCCGCTCCCGAGAACACCGGAGGATGCGAGAACAGGAACTCCGAAGACTTGCTTTAGGCGCAGAGCGTCCCCACTTTGACCTGGCAGGGAACATCCATGAGCCCATGAGCCACGAAAAGGCGGCAAAATTGAACCTTCATCCAAACCCATATTCCTGGGTTGGCGATGAAAAAGACAGGCGCAATATCTCAGAAGACACTGGTGCATTCACTGCAGAGAGAACCGGTCTCTTGGTTGAAGTACCGAGTCCCACCAGAGGACTCCGTAGGAGTGTGCATTCCAGAAATTACCAGTCATCTGCATATTTTGAAGAGTCGAGAAGACATGTCGGATTTAGTGCTATACATCCCATTTATGAAGGAGACGAGTATGAAGAGTCCACAGAGGATGGTACTCTGGTGGCTGGGAAAGGAGAGACTCAGCGACAAAGCAGGACCTCAGTTATCTCCAACCCCTTTAGTGATTCTGCCCGTTATAGCGACTCGCATAATACCAGCTCCGGAAAGCGGCGAACGTCAGAGTTCAACGAAAGATCTGCAACGCACGAATGGATGGATAATCTCGATAATAATGGTGATCCCGGCAACCGCAGCGAATCGCCAGATAAAAGCGATCGTACGCTCTCGGACTTATCTGAGGCTTCTGGCTCTTATTTGTCTACCACCTCTCAAAATACGAATCCCCTATCGCTGAACCAAAATTTGGCTCGAATGTTTAGCTTTCGATCCCAGAGGAATGGGGTTACCGGTCCAGACGGCTCTGTACTTTACGAGCCAGTCCGTAGCTCCTCCCCCGAAGGCTACAGCGAAGGAAAACTACACTCAGGGTCGGCATATACTAGTAACGAGGATCCATTCAACGATAGATCAACTCAGACAACGCGACTTTCAGATGGAAGTTTGATGCCACATGGTTCTCCTCGAAATCCTACCTTTAGTCAACTCCAGGCAGAGAGCGGACTGCTGCTCGGCACTACACCCTTGGAATCCTCGAAACGAGGATTAAACCTGACCAAAAGCAAAGGCCTAGGATGGATTGGTAACGTTCGCCGTACCTTTGGCTCCGTCAAAAACGCAGACAATATAGCAGAACCATTCTCCGTGAGTCCGGAAAACATGTCAGCCTCGCAACAGCGAAGTACAAGCACAAGTCCCACAAAGAGCTTCCACAGTCTCCAGGATGGGCGGGAGTCAGCGGGCTCGGGGTCTATCAACGCTCCACGGAGAGCCATGAGTACCAGCTCGTCCATGCTAAGGCGCAAGCAGGGTGCTAAGGATTGGGGTGCAAAAAGGTCTTCCGCTGATAGTACACAGTTGATGCAATTGGCTCGCGCAGCCAATGCCAATGGGACGGCACTGTCGTCAGAGAGCGGCGCAGGTGGAAGCCGGAGTAGTGATTCGCCCCATTTCTTTGAATATGATGACGACGAGGAGTGGGATGTTGAGGCTGCTGCGGAAGGGAGGGTGGTGCAGGTTACGTATACGGTACCCAAGGAGAAGCTGAGGGTCGTTAACGCTGGGGCTGGGGATGATAGTGGGGACGATGAGTCGGTAAAATCGCTGAAGGGTGGAGAAGAGGAGAGTCGCGGTAAGAGTGCTGAAGGGAGGAGTCAGAATCAACAAGCAGTTGCTGAGAAGCAAGTTGGGCAGTGATTAGTCTCCTTTCTGACGGCTGTACTTTGGTTTCGCATTGTCAGGCATCTTTTCAGTTATATTTCACTGCTTTTTTTCCCCACCCCAAGGCGTTTTATCGAGTGCCAGGCTTTGGGGGTTGATTTTCATTGATTTCATGCGATATTTACGTTGTTAATTTCCGATGTATATGGTGGAACGAGAATGATCTTTTTACGATACGATTTATATTGGGCGGGCATTGTACGCAGGCGAATTTGCGGCGTGGTTCCATTTGATTGTGAGCTTGGGATTTTCTGGGTATTTTTCCGTTTCTTGCTCTATTTCATTTACGCTTTTCGCTTCTTGATATGTATAAGCGTGAAATTTACTTTGATTTTATCTTATATAGATCGCTCTATATAGCTTTATCCGTAATTCAATATGGAATCTATATTGTTACATATCTTTACTCGCCCCGTTATTACATACATACCTGCCCTTACCAATTTAACCCAGAATTCAAGCGTATGCATCAGTGTCCAAGCTTGCTCGTCAGCCAGTTGGATACGTTCCGAACATCTTCTTGGGAGCCTAGCGCTCCGGAACCCGCAAGGAGGCTCGTCCAATCGGAAATTTCGTGCAGTTTCCTATTCGCTAGAATCTGCTGGATTTTTTGGGACTGGATGTCCGCCTGCGCCGGGTCTGCGGAGGTGGATATCTGGCTCTCAAGAATGGTGCCTGATTTCACTCGGAGGAAGACACGTGTCTGTGCAGAGCGGGGATGTATTGCGTGTGAGTAATGAATTTAAAACGGGGACTAGGAGGAGTGTACTGGTTTGATAGGAAGATTTTGTTGTTTGGTACTCACCGATGAGGGAATATTGGATGGTAGGGGTGGTTTGGGCCTGGGGTCTTCTTCGTTCGGATGGGTTGAGAAGGTAAATTGCGGGGATTGACAGTATTTCCATTCCAAAGACTGGTAAGCAAGTTAGTAAGATGTCCAGAGCTTGGAGGAGTTGCGTGCATGCATTAACGGACCTGAAGCTCCTGTATCCCTTTTGTTATCTCCGGCTCTTCGTATGCATGGGTGTCAGCAAGCCCACCAACAACCCAATTATTTCCCGTATGGAGCTCCGGCTCAATTGCGTGAGCTCGTTGGGCCTTTAGAACAGCATCTGAATGTATGCCGTAAAGTTGGGCAAATTCCTTTATTACTTTAGAAATCACCTCCTCCATAAGCAAGGAGGTTGAGTCAACTGCACTGGAAACATTCCCGACTGGCGACCTAACGCTTTCCACACCTTTTGCTTTTATGTAGGGACGAGCGGGTGACCGGAGAAAAGTACTTATGTTTCCGAGGTTGGGTGAGTCGACTAAGCAAGTGCCGTGATGCATAGCTCTGAATCGAGTCAGTTTGTAGGCGGACCCGGAGATTTTGAGGGAACGAGGCGTCTTTTCGAGTGGAGGGCTTGTCGCATCTCCATTCTCGACCTTGATGACTTCTTTGGATGGCTCTTTGGAGTTCTGTCCGAGAACGATATCGTGCCGTTCATTCACCCTCGTGTTAACCGCACCAACTCGCTGTAGAGCCCTGACGACCATCTCCGCATGTTTGTCTCGATGGAATACGCGTTTCGGACAGATTACGGAGTAATTCAGATTGCCTTCATCGTGAAATACGGCACCTCCACCAGATCTCCGCCGTACGAAGAGCGCATTGTTGGCGGCCTCATTGGCAAGGATCCGCGTCTCGCGATCTAGCGCTTGAAGATTGGTCTCAAGCCATGGGTTCTGGTTCCGGCCAATGACAACGCATGGCCGATTTATGTATAGAAATAGTATACACGAGTTTTGGGGTGTGTGCTCAAGCAAAAAATTCTCAATGGAGAGGTTCACGAAAGGGTCATCGGAGAGCGACTGGTAGATCTGATGCTGGCTGGATTCATTGCTCGCCGCAACCGCAAGACTGGAGGCGTGTTTTCTGCCGACGGAGAGAAGCTTCTTAGGCTGGGTTTTATATAGCCATGATGGATTCGCAAGCGGTATCCATTGCAAAGAGCGCAATGGAAGCATTGAGGGGAGACTAGCTCATAATATCAAAGAACGTTTCTGGTAATTGGAGCCTCGCGCCGTCACAAAGTCTCAGCGCGTTTGATATTGGCCGTATCGCGCTAGTCTGGAATAGGAATGGTCGGATTGGCGGGGGTTTTGTCACCGAAGATCGGGCTGAGTCATCATCTTTTTTATATCGGAGATCTTGCGGTTTATGAACCCTTTTTGCCTACTACTGCTTTTAAGTATAGAAGGATTCAAGGATCTACGATTTGCATTTCTAGCATCCTTTGATTTTGCTAATTCAAGAATTATTCAAAGCTGCTGTCGCAAAAGCCCGCAACGCACACCATTCCTCATCCCACCTGTTTTCGAGCCCCGCGTCGCCATGTCTACATTCGGGGAATATTTCAGGGTGACGACGTAAGCATTCACAAGTCTTCTAATTTTATATCTTGTTTAACAATCTTTCTATAGCTATGGCGAATCTCATTGCCGGTCCGTCGGCTGCATCGTGGACGGTTGTCCTCCAGGAATGTCGCTCACCGAAGATGACATCCAGCCCCAAATGACTCGCAGACGGCCTGGCCAAAGTGCTCTTACCACCCCTCGAGACGAAAAGGATAGAGTTGAGATTCAATCTGGTACCGAACTTGGCGTTACTCTGGGGACACCGATAGGTATGATAGTTCGAAATGAGGATCAGAGGCCTAAAGACTATGGCGGAAGCACAATGGATCTTTATCCTCGCCCTAGTCATGCGGATTTCACATATTTGGAGAAATACGGTGTCAAAGCGAGCAGTGGAGGCGGTAGAAGCAGTGCTCGTGAGACCATTGGTACGTTTGAGAAAACCCTACTTTAACCTTTCATCCGTAGTGAAAATGTAGGTACTAATTGTTTGACATCTATTAGGTCGGGTTGCTGCTGGAGCTATCGCGGAAAAATATCTCAAGCTTTCACATGGCATTGAGATTGTGTCTTTTGTTTCGTCCGTAGGGAACGAGCACCTCTTTCCTCCCACCCCAGAATATCCAAACCCTACGACAAATCCTGAATTCTTGAAGCTTCTCGCGACCATTGATCGTCCAACTGTCGATTCCTTTGCTCCAGTCAGATGTCCTCAAACAGAGGCAGCAGAGCGAATGACCAAAGTCATTGAACACTACCGTGATCAAAAAGATAGTATAGGTGGAACTGTGATTTGCGTTATTAGAAACGTCCCTGTTGGACTTGGAGAGCCTTGCTTCGACAAACTCGAAGCCAAACTTGCGCATGCGATGCTTTCTATTCCGGCAACTAAGGGCTTTGAGGTCGGATCAGGATTTCATGGTTGTGAGATTCCAGGCTCGGCCCATAATGACCCGTTTGTTGCAACTGATTCGAACCGTTTGACCACCAAAACCAACAATTCAGGGGGCATTCAAGGGGGTATTTCGAACGGTGCGTCAATATACTTCCGAGTTGCGTTTAAGCCACCCGCCACGATTGGTCAGGCTCAAACAACGACCAAATACAACTTGGAAGAGGGAGTTCTTGAAGCTAAAGGACGGCACGATCCGTGTGTTGTTCCTCGAGCTGTCCCTATTGTGGAGGCTATGGCTTCCTTGGTTGTCATCGATGCATTGATGGCACAAAATGCCAGAGAGACAGCAAAGAACCTCTTACCGCCCCTTCCTCAAACTACTCCTACTCATCCCACCAGCTAGAAAAAAAGATTTGCACAGCGTATGATTACTTTTGGCGTCGGTGTAACGTGACGCAAGCAACTTGATCCGCATGGTGGCCATTGGCAACCCTTATTGTTTCATCAGCGTCGACCCTCGGCTTGAAAGTTTCAGCAATTCAAGAGAGATGCCTCCTTCATGATTCATATTGAGTATGTAATAAAGCGTGGTGTCTGACACTAAGCGCATTTTCGGGACCCTATATTTGACGATAAAAAGTTGGACGTTAGAATTTGGACAAAAGTCGATATCGTGAAGAAGCCATTTCCTGGAAATTTGTGTTCGCAATATAGTTTTCATATCCCCAATAGACCATTCTGTTTTTTTTCAAAATCCTTTCATCGGACATCTTCGGAAACAGTCTCCTGCGCGTCTTAGAAACCGGAACACACTGAGCTCGACTATATGTCTTTACATGGAGCTCCGGGGACCTATAAGGTAACAGAGGTGGTCCCGGTAAGGGACCTCGAGGTCTATGAAAGATGACGTGAACATTTGTATATTGAACCTTGGAAATCCTCCATTGGACCTTCCAGAGCCGACATTTCATATCAACAATAAGAAAATATGTATCATCATGTCTGTACATCTTCAGTTGTCATATCCAACTTCGGGATATCGGATGGTCCCTGCGGCCCAACGGAGCGACGTTTCCAATGAGCATTCCCAGAATCCATCACCAATAACCTGGGATGGCCCTTATCCCAACTCACCATCCCACGCCAATCCACGCCCATGTTTATTTCTCTCGAGTTATTCCATGTCTGATATTATCCGTGCATTTAAACGTTCGCCTACGTTGCTTCTGAGTACGGTAAAGTATTGATTCCCGGGGTCAAATTTGCTAAGGCTTTATTTAGCCGAAAGCTTTCATCTTCACTTCTAGTTTCGCTCTAAGCAATTTATTCCATCAATGAGCAGGAAGCATTGATGCAGGGAATATGCTTCGCTGCAGATCATAGTTGAAACTAGCCCTGTCTTTCACTACACCTGGAGAAGACTAAAGAACATTGATAGATTCCGCTTGATGAGGGGCATCAATCGATATCGGCCGGGCCTTGCCCCAATCAAAATGCTCAACAACCATGCTCTCCACACATGAGATTTTGATGGATTAGCGTCAGTACTATGTGAGGGGAAGCTACTCTACGCTGCGTATGGGGGCTCTTTCCAGCGGGGAAGTCTGGAGCTCTTGATTTTAGCCAGATATACGTGAAAATCGATATTATCAAGCTGGGCGTGACAGTCTACAAATTTATAACAATCGTCAAGAGTACCAGGAAAATTGTTACGCACGCAATCGATGGATACCACAGTATCCCAAATTTGATAAGATAAACTAAGTACAGCCCAACTCAACATGTCAATCCAAGCCAATGGCAGAACTCCGCGCCAGGCGTTTAGTCTATCTCCATTCCAGACGCGCGCAGATTTGCAGCAGGCGTGCATTGCGCTCCTTGATCCTTTAATTCCACGCTTTACCCATGGAGGAAGCCGCGTTAGGATTGGGACGTCTACCACCAGATTCGATGAAGGCGGAGCACAGATTGAGGGTTTTGCGCGACCTCTTTGGGGTCTCAGCTCCTTACTAGCTGGAGGAGTACAGTACGCGCAAGCAGAACGTTGGAGAACGGGCCTGATCAATGGCACAGACCTCCAGCATCCTGAATATTGGGGGGATATAGAGGATTTGGATCAAAGAATGGTAGAAATGTGTCCAATTGGATATGCGCTGTCCGTTGCTCCGCATGTGCTGTGGGATCCATTGACGGATTCTCAAAAGGAGAACGTGACGAGGTGGCTTGGAAGCATCAATTCGAAGGAGGTTTGTTTTGTTGAACCTCGACAAAGTTTGTTGCGTAAAATACTAATGTTTCTTAATTTCATAATAGATGCCCAACACAAACTGGTACGATTTATTTTAACAATTTGGTTGCCTTATGTGGAGATATCTTTGGTTTCATTCAGTTATTTGGAGGCTCCCTATATGGCTAACCGCGTTCTAGGCTATGGTTCCGAGTATTCGCAAATCTCGGCCTGAAAAAGAACGGAGCTGCGTACTCCTTGGAGCGGATCGAAGCTGACATGGACCATCTTGATACCTTTTATGTTGGTGGAGGTTGGAGTAATGACGGGCCTAAAAGCCATCATCAAATGGATTACTATTCTGGATCCTTTGCTATACAATTTCTTCAATTGTTGTACTCCAAGCTGGCGGCGGATATTGACCCGGAAAGATCCGTAAAATATCGAGGGAGAGCTAAAGAATTTGCCAAAGACTTCGTCCATTATTTCGACCCTTCCGGTAAGAATGGAGAACCGCACTTCATGATTCTATTCCTCGTTCTTCCCACTGACCATGTCTTTAGGCCATACGATCCCGTTTGGAAGATCCGTTACTTATCGCTTTGCAATGGCGGGTTTCTGGGGTGCCATAGCATTTGCTGATGTTGAGCTACCGGCACCGCTAACTTGGGGAGTTGTCAAGGGCTTACTGCTGCGGCATTTCAGGTGGTGGGGTAAACAAGAGGATATCTTCAACTCTGACGGAACGCTAAATCTCGGATATGCGTACCACAACATGTACCTGACGGAAAATTACAACTCTCCTGGTTCGCCATATTGGTGTTGTTTATCATTCACTCCATTAGCACTGCCTGAATCGCATCCATTCTGGGCAGCTGCCGAAGAACCATATCCCACAGCTAGTATCCCAGAAGTCCAAAGATTGGATTACCCGAAGCACATCGCTATCCGCCGTGGAGGTCATTCCTTCCTGCTGTCCTCGGGCCAGGCATGCCACTACGCTGTTAGAGCTACACAGGCAAAGTATGGCAAGTTTGCATACAGCTCTGCGTTTGGCTATTCCGTACCGACTGGTGGATACGAGCTCGAACAGCACGCACCGGACAGCATGTTAGCGCTCTCTGAAGAAGGCGAGATATGGAAAACCAGACGCCTTGCGCTAAATGCGAGGTTCGAGGAATACGACGGGGCCCCCGTACTTGTCTCCGACTGGCAGCCATGGGTAGATGTATCAGTGGAAACATTCCTTATCCCTCCGGAAAAAGAGAGCCCAAATTGGCACATTCGTGCTCACCGTGTACAAGCGGGGCGTCCGCTGATGTCATCAGAAGGTGCTTTTGCTATCTATGGGTGTAGGAGCGATAGTGGACGGTTATTAACACCTCTCACTGATAGCTATCCCGAAGGAACTTTGGAAGGGCCTCTTGGCGGACTTGCTATATCTGCTGCTGGAGTCGTTGGCATATGCGAATTGCAGCATGTACGACGTGAAGGGCGTATTGTCTTGGCGGACCCCAATTCAAACATCGTCCATGGCCGCACCGTTTTGCCTTCGTTGGCTGCCGACATCCCCCCAGAGAAACCCCTTTGGTTCGTTACGGCAGTCTTTGCTATTCCTGCATGGGAGGAGGGATGGAATAAGGATTGGAGGATGAAGTGGGAGAAGAGGCCTTCTTTGCCCGAATGGCTGGAGAAGAAAATTGGCGCCGGCGCATAGAAATGATGACATGACTGCTCCTCGCTGCTATGAGCATATACCTGTTTTTTGGACCTCTCTCCTGACAGCAAACTTGAAATGACCAGCGCATTAGTAACAACTGAATTGTCTCGACTCGTTTCGAAGATAGCTGATATTCTTTAAGCTTCAATAGCGTCCTTGAGTTCTAGTAACAAAGATTCCTCCGTCTTGTCTCGCGTAAAGATTGAAAGTCATGTCTGATGACGGAGTTTCTCCGTCCCTCAGCCCCCTTTTTTGATTTCTAATGCAGCAGGGGAATATGGTATTTAGCTCCTTGGTATCGCATTTGGAGATAATTGAATTGTCCTCTTGGAACTTGGGTGGTGTGCGATACCAGGGAGATATAATGGTTGTAGAGCATCGTGTCACGTGTAGATCATGCCCTAATTACAATCTTTGAGGTCAAACTTTCCTCCTCTCCAACTCCGCGCCAGACATGCGCAGTGCCAATTGCCTCAACCACGTTGCTTGTCAAACCAACCCCCTTGACAACCCCCATGCCATTATCACAAACGACCTGAAAATAGCACTAGAGCTTCGTTAGTTATCTAGATGACGATGATTTGTGGACAATCTCCGTTGCTCCAACTGCCACCAATCATCTGTCCGCTTGTCTATCAAGCAACTAACGGGATCCCCGCAAACACACTAACGGTAACTACCCCAGCTTTTTCGGCCGCCGTCACCCCAGATATGAGAATGGGCATTTACCCCAGCAGCCAATGTGACGCTGGGCTAGTTACTCACCAGCGGAGACCGTCAATCTACCCAGAACTGGGCCGTTGGAGAGTCTGATCTTAGCGAGGCGCCGATATTTGGGTTTCACTATCCATGGGCCTGTTCTTTTCTTCCTCGAAACAGGCAAATGCCTTTTTCAGGGATGCCCTCCGTAAACGGAGGAGGATCTCTCTGATTGCAGCTCTCATTGCACGAAAGCTGTCCCTAGTTCTTGCTAGTCTGAACCTTATGGACATGGGAGGTACAGCGAAACAGGCCTCGTGAAGCTTCGGGGTATATTGACCCTCCACCGTAACCGCCCCAAAGGCCGTCTGTTCAAGCCAACTGCCGTCAGGTGCTATTTTCCGTAGGGGCTGGCTTAGGGCCAAGACGGTCTGATATATTTCCTACGTCTAAATCCGAGCAGGGAGCTCCTGTATTGATATATAGGGACGGGGCCCGGCAATCTAATATAGAGCGGATTGTCCAAATTGACAGCTTCCTTCTTCCCTCTTCCTTTGCCCCAATCCATGGGATCCTAACTCATCTGAGGGATCTTACTATATCCTGGTTGTGCGGAGTATTTTTCTTTATTTTGCTAACGCATCTTGGTCTTTTCGTTGATCTCTCGAAGGACAACTGTATTGCAAGGCTTAATTTGGGACTGATCTGCTTTTTTTTTCTTATCTCGAATCTGCCACTAGATTTCCTATCGACTAAGCTGCTTTTGCAGCAACATCTCAGCCAATATGTTGTGGCTCCTCAAGCGAATTGTTCACAATGATGCAATGAAGGTAGACCCTCATGAGGTCTACGGATGGAGGGTATATGCATTGGCTTGCTCGGTTGGTTACCTTTTTCCGCAGCTCAGCTCGAGGGCCTCGCTTATCAGTGTCAAACAGGCCTGCTTTGGTGGAATGTTGTTCGGTTTTGACACCGGAGCAATTGGCGGAGTTATAACGATGCCTCAATTTAAAAAGTGAGTTACTTGAGTTTCTTCTAGGCACTTGAGTCGCTTTCTAACAATCAATAGAAAGTACGGCCTGGAGGGAATGAGCAAAGCCGGTATAGCAGATCTAACAGCGAATATCGTATCGACGTTGCAGGCCGGCTCCTTCGCTGGTGCCTTGATCGCCTCGCCTCTTGCAGATAAATATGGAAGAAAGAATACGTTACTTATAACCGCAATTGTATCTATCGTCGGGATTGTTTTACAGTTTGCTGCCAGCGGCCACCTAGTGCCCATGTACTTTGGAAGGTCAGAATCACCTCAATCTCAACCCCCTTCAATCAACTGCAAGTCCACTGATATAGCAAAGATTTATTGCCGGACTGGGATGCGGTGCCGCATCAATGGTGAATCCATTATACATCTCTGAAAACGCACCTCGTGCAATCCGAGGCCTCCTCACTGGACTATATCAACTATTTATCGTGACGGGCATTATGATATCTTTCTGGATCAACTTCGGTTCTTTGCTGCATATCAAAGGAGACGCAATGTTCATAGTGCCACTTGCCTTGCAAGGCCTACCAGCTGCACTTCTCTTCCTTTGCATGCTCTTTTGCAACGAGTCACCAAGGTGGCTTGCAAAACAGGATCGCTGGGAAGAATCCAAATCAGTCTTATCAAAAGTCCGTGGACTGCCTTCAGACCATCCTTACGTGGCAGATGAATTCCAAGACATTGTCGTCCAGCTGGAACGCGAACGCGAACTGATTGGTGGTGCCGGTTTCTGGAACCTGCAGAAAGAAATGTGGACAATCCCCGGAAACAGAAAGCGGGCCATTATCAGCATCGCACTCATGGTATGCCAACAGATGACTGGTGTTAACGCGATCAACTACTACGCTCCTCAAATCTTCATCAATCTTGGTATAATTGGCAATTCGACCTCTCTATTTGCAACCGGCATTTACGGCATAACTAAGATGGCAACTTGTGCGGGCTTCTTGCTATTTGCTGCTGATTCGCTTGGACGCAGACGTTCACTATTGTGGACGTCGATTGCCCAGGCTTTGTCTATGTTGTACATTGGCCTTTTTGTCCGTATTGCACCCCCAGAAGAAGGAGCGCCTGTGATTCCTGCCGGCTACTTTGCCCTGGTTTGCATTTTCCTTTTTGCTGGATTCTTCCAGTTTGGCTGGGGCCCCGTCTGCTGGATTTACGTATCTGAGATTCCAACTGCCCGTCTACGGTCCATGAACGTGTCATACGCGGCAGCTACACAGTGGCTGTTTAATTTCGTCGTGGCTCGGGCTGTCCCTGTCATGCTGGTTAAAGTTGGAAACCATGGCTATGGGTGCGTCATTCAATTTCGCATCATTCCTCATCCGCTATTCTTGAGCAATAACAACTAACTTTGGATCTTTTTTCCTTTAGAACATACATTATATTCTCCTGTTTCTGTTTCTCCATGTTCGTTTTTACCTGGTTCTTTATCCCAGAAACCAAAGGTTAGTGTCTCCATAACCTAAAAGATTATTATAAGAGGACAGAACATACATAATTGAAGAAGAAATCATACTAATCCTCACTTCCCACGAAACAGGAATCTCCCTCGAAAAGATGGACGAGCTATTCGGTGTGACAGAACTTCTCAAGAACAAGTCAGACCCAGAGCGCGGCAGCGCAACAGCAGAGCTTCCAGACGAGGACAAGAAGCTTGAGGTTGAAGCTACAGAGAGACATGTTGAGAGAACATAAAATACCCGCGACCTTTGTGTGATCACATAATGTGGAAAGAGACAAAACAGTTGCTATTTTATACCCCACCGCCCTTCTTCAGTCTTGCTGCATTTCCCGTTCTCACCTTTGTTTACTCTTGTTACCCGCAATCCACCCCCGTTACGCACGTGCGTTGAGTGAGTTCATTACACTGACATCCTGAGCTTCGTTTCTTAATCTTCCTTAGCATTTTTACGTTGCCGTACGACCATTATTTATGTATGTGTCTCAATCAAAAAGACCGTCTGTCCTTTTCTCCACACAAGTACGTAGTCAAGCCTCTATTAGTTGGACGTGCATGGCTAGGCAAAAACTTGCCATGCATCACGTCATGTCATGAAACAGTCCTATCCATTCTAGTCATTACTCGTTCACGTATCTATACCCTTCACTCATTATAATTAAAAAAAAAAAAAAAAAAAAAAAAAAAAAAAAGGAGAACCAGATATAAATATAGAGCACGATAAAAACAGCCAAGGCTAATTGCATGCTACTCCCATTCACT
>PDNB01000275.1:0-30876 GCA_002573585.1 Helicocarpus griseus UAMH5409
CAGTGTAGTATATGTGGAACTGTTGGACATACTGCTTGTACATGCTCAAGACATACAGGAAATAATTCATAATGTAATTAGGCTCATTTTCTATATAGTTGTTGTTATATTTGCTTCCAAAGATGTTGCATGGTGGGGAAGTGGCCCGCTCGCTTGTGTGGCCCGCTCGCTTGTGGGTTACGTTAACTTAGTTACTCATATCTTGTTTTCTAATTACCAGCCATTATTCGGTACAAATAGGACAAGAGTAAACTAACGAGACAGGAGTCCACATATAAACTGGCCGGATGATAAACACACCGTCTTCACACTCCATCTCCTCCCCATTAAACACTAATACATGATCATCGGCCTCCCTTACTCTTCCCCGCCATGAGCAAACCACGCCTGGATCTCCTCCGCTTCCTCAAGCAAGCACAGGCATATCCCACCGCCTCGTCCTCTTCATACCTCCCCTCTTCTCAACCACCATTATCATTCTCCTCAGCATCCCCAATATACGTCTTAGGAAACCCCTCCGCAGATCTAGACTCCATCATCTCCGCAATCATATATTCATACTTTGCTACGAGAGTCGTCTCCAGCACACCACCAGTCAGGGAAAAGGGAGAGAACAAAGTGTTACGCGAATATATCCCCTTAATCAACCTGCCAGATGTCCACGGCGGCAAGGAATTAGCCAGGCTGCGGCCTGAGTTTATAACAGCCTTGAGGTTAGCGGTAGACTCTCATGCTGTTCGCGGCGATGGTATCAGTGGTGAGACTGGAGCACCGCAAAGCGCGGACGAGGGAGTGTTGGAAGGCAGCGCTGTCTTGACAATTGCAGATCTGAAAGCAGCACGGTTGGCGTCTGCACAAAAGCAACACCCCGTGGACATGAATGTCATGATGGTAGACTGGAACGCCCTCCCAAAACTGTCCGGTGGTGCCCGTGGAATTCAAGGCTTCTCCGACTCTCTACCAGCAGCCCCCAAACTTTCCATCACCGGCTGCATAGACCATCGCGAGGATGAATCTTTCGTCCCGCAGGGCTCTGAGGGCGGCGATCCCCGTCGCATCCAGGCGGGCGTGGGAAGTTGCACGTCCCTGGTCGTCCGCGAGCTGCGCGAGCGTGGGCTCTGGTCTGACCGCAATCATGACCATGATGAAGCTTCTGAATCCGCAGATACAGACACAGATGCGGATATCAGCATTATAAACGAAGCACAGGCTGCAAAGCTAGCCATGGCCGCCATCCTGATCGATACCGCAAACATGACCGCGAAGAGCAAAGTATCGCCCGTCGACAGCGCGGCTGTTGCGTTTCTGGAAGCGAAGATTCGGGCTGGCGTTGACGCCGCACGCAGTAGTCGCACGACATCCACTGCTACAAACAATGATAGCGGCGATGCACATGTGGATGCGAGCGGCTGGGACAGACAATCATTTTACGACGCCATCGCTCTCGCAAAGGAGAATAGCGTGAACAACCTGACCGTGTCCGAGACGCTGGGGAGGGATTATAAGGAATGGACTGAAACCGAGAGTAGCACTGCGGGCTCGAGCGGGACGGTTGTGAAGCTAGGCATTTGCAGCATGGTCAAGCCTCTCTCTTGGTTGATGGAGAAGTGTACACGAGAATCCAAAACTACTAGTGGCGATGCTACAACAAATAAAGCCCTATCCACCCACCTAACCGTCTTCGCCAGCGAGAGGAATCTTGACCTCGTCGCCGTCATGACCGCGTTCAGAGACCCAGTTCCAAACGGCGAGTTCCGTCGTGAGCTACTCCTCTACGCCTTGAGTCGGAAGTGTCTAGCGGGCGCGGACCGGTTTGAAAGGGTTGCGGTAGGGAAGTTGGGGTTGGAGGAGGGGATTTATGGAGGGGATTTTTCTTTTGCGGCCGAGGATGCTGATGGTGACGGTGAGGAGGGATGTTATCGGCGTGTTTGGAGACAGGGAGATGTGGCAAAGAGTCGGAAGCAGGTTGCGCCGTTGTTGAGGGGGGCGGTGCGTGGTGATGGTGGAGTTTGAGAGCTGATATAGGGAGGGTGTGAAGGGGGAGTTTGAGCGGCTGATAGGCACATGTTGCTTTGCTGTACATATAGGACGAAAATATATAGATGATGTACATGTATCCCCCTAAGCTATTTGGTTAGTTCTGTTAACTATTTCTAATTGCCCCTTGAATCATTTTTCACGATAGGAAAAAACGTTAGTCAATTTATTTTGAAGACAATCTAGCAGCGATATAAATCTGTTTTCACAGCTCTAGAGAAACGAAAGTCATGAAATATTAAATCATCGAGAAGTAAAAATAAGCGAAGTAAGACTCATATATCAATCCCTAGCACGTTGCTGTCGCCGGAATTGTATCCCAACAGGAAAAATGAGCGCTCAAAAGCATGTGCCAAAAAAGTACTGAAAGCTACAATCATGAAACATTACGCTGTAGATGCATCATATGTGCCTCTTTCCCTCTCGCTAAGCGAAGAGCGGTACATGGACTACCACCACGAAGTGAAGTGGTGGAGAGTCCAGGTGATTTGCAAGATTGGACATCGGTAGAAACCAACTTTAGCATGACATAGCCCAGAAGAAATAAACCAAAATGATCCAGTGCAAATAAAATAGTAGAACACCCACCAAAACATATCATTTCAAACGGAAAATCAAGAAAATCAAAGGGCCAAAATCCACGCATATGGACTAAGAACTCCGAACAAAACTCGCTAGTGAGCATAAAGATGAGAAAAAACTCAAATAGTAGAAGATAACGCTCAGATGTCTATCAAAGCAAAAAGCAAAAACGAGCAGGGGAAAGCCCAATTAGAAGATGAAATTAGAAACACTCCCATTCCCCAAAAACACACCACCTTGCACTGCGATCGGCAAGGACCAATCCCCTCCAAACACCCTTCTCGCCAACCTTAATCACCGTCTCCCACACGCTGCCGTCTGGGGGTCCGTCGCCTCCCAACTCACCCCCGCCACTGCTAGTCGAGAGCATATGTTCTGCTTTTCTCGTGAGTCTTAATATCCTCCCTGACGGGGATTGGATGGCTAATTTCGCTGGCTTGGAAGGGTTAAGCACTCCTTTGCCGGTAGAAAATACATTGGAACTAGACGCAGAAAAGGTCTGATTGATGTACGAGGAACCAGATGCGCTTGAGCCGCCAGCGGCGGAGGATCCCATGCTAAGAGCGCTGGCCGGACGGGCGAAGGGGCTCGGCGAGATGCGGCCATTGGGGTCGTTGGAATTGGGAGAGCTAGATGGGAGAGACGACGGGTGCTGGCGCACGGCAAAGACGAAGGTGTTGTTGACTGCGAGCTTAAAGCATTGGGGTTGGATGACATAAAGATCATGGCGTTGTGCGTGAGGTGTCGGATGGCGTAGTATGAACTCGTACGGAGGGTTTTCTCCAGTATGGATGATTGGAAGCGAGAATGCTAGAGGATGAGGGATATCTTTGATAGAATGCATCAATCCCTTCTTCCCAGCATATACTTTCAAGACACCCTGTCCCTCGTCGCCAGGCAAGACGGCCTTTATGGTGAAGCGTTTCTGCCCACCAATCCAGTCCGGCTGAGAGAGCGCGCGCTTCTTGACCACGTCGCCACTTTCAAAAACATCGCCATCGGAATCGCGAGCAAACACAAGCGCTTCAACTTCTGCAACACACTCGACATCAGGAGGTACGTGGACACGAATTAGGATGGCCTCGAGACCATTGATACGGATGAGACTAGTATCATAACTAGGAAACTGAAGGCCGTTTTTGAAAAACGGAGGGCATGCACAGGGTAGTGCAAGAAGGACATCAGGAGAGACGGGAGGGCAAATATGTTGTTGTTCAGGGTTGAGGGGAACGTGGGAGTAGCAAATCTCCATAGGGCGAGCCAGAAAGTACCAGCTGTCAGCAGCCTGGGGGTTGGCGCTTGAATACAAGCTTCTTCGGGGATAAGTCGGGCTGGCTAGGGAGCAATCCATGATCCTCCACTCCCCATCTATTAATACAGTATTCCACCAATGGTTTGGTTCAGAGAGGCGATCAAGATCCACCTGTTCCCCAGGTGTTTTTAGGTAGCCATGAACGGCTTCAGCGTGCAGGCCAACGGCAGAGCACATTTCCAGTACCAGATAGGAAACTTCTTTAGAGCAGCCTCTTTTCGACTGCAGCACCCTCTTCAAGTCGACATCCTCATCAATATCATCATCCCATGCAATTCTTTCCGCAACCCATGTGAAAATTGCGCGTAATCGCTGTCCGTCACTGCGATGTGGGCGACAAACATATCCCTGAGCCAGACTGACCGGGTTGATTATAGCTGGCAAGCTAGTCATAAACCGAACACTCTTGTCCACTAGTTGCAGATTAACTGCGCCCCAGTTTGTTGGCTCCGCGATTGGTAAACCGTCTATCCCTTCGTCGCCTTCTGCACTTTCATAGAGTTCCTCTACGGCATATATTACTGGGCAATCGAGCATTTGGCATCGCTCTGCTCTTTCGACTAGTTCGTGGCGGCTTGGAGTAGTAGACCGATTGACGTCTCTTCTCACCTGAACCCAATCCACGTTTGCACCCAAGCCCATGTCTTTCGCAGCATTCTTTCCGGTATGAGGGGAAGCATATGATGATATTCCCTTAGCCATGCGGCCTTTAGTCGGGGATGCCGCACCGCCTGGATTTGCGGCCATATTACTCCTTGCCGTCGCAGCCCCGGTCTTGGCAGACTCAAGTATTTTCTTAAAGAAACCCGTCTTCTTTGTTTTGGGAGTTGTAAGACCGCCGTACATACTTGGGGCGTCTTTATTATACTCGTTCCACCCAACAGCTGAAGTTGCCCCTTGCCTGGAGGTATCGTGGCTGGAGTGATAAGATATTCCCGTCAGAGATGTTTGAGGTCGCCCACTGTTGGAAGCCTTATCCGAACCGATTAACCCCGAAGGACGGAATGTATCCATTGCAGTGTTCGGTCTATTAGTATGACGTGCATAACTGCCGGCGCTTGTTGCACTAAACCCAGAAGCTGATGGGCCACTCATCACACTCTGCTCTGTGCGTCCTGTACTGGAAGTACTGGTGGTTGCGTTGCTTTGGACTCCGCTGGAAGAATTCGTTGCAATGGATTTGGTTGTGAACGTTCGGCCTAGAACGTCTTTACCCAGCTCATATGCAGACTTTCGAGTTCGTAGTCTTGGCGCTTGACTCCCTTGACTCCCTTGATTCGTAACAGATTGCGTCCTGGAATGGAGAGATCCCTTGTGGGGAGGTATAGGTGGAAGGTCTTTATCACCAGATGAAAAGTGAAGCTCGTCCGAAGGTTTCCTATTTTGTGCATGCAATTGTCGCAATCTGCTTTCCATTCTCTGAACATAATTATTCAATTGGGGGGGGCCGTCATGATACTGATCGGAGAAATTGTGATTATTCTCAGATTGCTGACCTCCCCCATCACCTAGGCCCAGGGAAGTCATCGGACGGTGTATTGGCTCAGCGCCATCACGTTCTCGAAGGTGATCGAAGGCCTCTGGAGACCACGGGTGGAAAGGTGAAGGGGACCGTCGAGGTTCCGGAGAGGGGCCATCATGATTATTAAGACCCATATCCTGTAATGAAGACATAACATCTTCCATGGCATCTCTCAGAGGAGATGGGGTATTGCCTCCATAACCACCAGGAGATGGTGGGTGGGGAGAAGGAGTTCGGGGTATCGTCGGATATGCTTGGTTCATATCGTAAGGTGCAGGGGATGGTGCATGCCTTGTTGGCTGTTGACTTCTTACTGAAATTCTGTGAGGTGGAGGTGGAGGAGGCGGAGATTCGGCACCTCCGGATGGTGCAGGGGAAATGGCACGAGAATCAGGTTGGGAGAAAGACTCATATTGTTGCACCGGCATAGGTGACGCAGCGCGAGATATTGAGCCGTGGTGTTGTATTGGTGCTGGAGAAACAGCACGAGGGGGGTGGTAGGAAAAGGAACCACGATGCTGTATTGGCACAAGAGAAGTAGGGTGAGGAGACGGATTGGAGAAGGAGTGGTGATGCATTGGTGCTGGGGAAACAGCCTGTGGGGGTGGGTTGGAGAACGAGTGATGATGCGTTGGCGCAGGGGAGACAGCGCGGGGAGGTGGATTGGAGAAAGAATGGTGGTGCATGGGCGCTGGGGAAACAGCTCGAGGTGGATTCTGAGAGAAAGACCCGAGATGCTGCGAGGGTGCTGGAGAAACAGCACGAGGGGGATGTTGCGAAAATGAGCCCCGATGTTGCATTGGCGCTGGTGAAACGGCGCGAGGAGGATGCTGGGAGACAGAGCTGCGATGCTGCATAGGTGACGGGGAAATTGCGCGGGAGATGGATCCCCGATTCTGCATGGGCGAGGGGGATTCTGTGCGAGTTAAAGATGCTCGATATTGGACTGGAGCAGGAGAAACAGAATGCGGGGAGTGGCGTGGAGAGTGACGCGAGAAGGATCCGCGATGTTTATTCAACGATGGAGGCGTCCCAGCTGAGCCAGTGCTTTCTCGGAACGTTGTGTTCTCTGTCGAAGACACCATTGATCCATAGTTGTGTGTATCACTATTGTTGTTGAATCTGTTGCTGTTGTTGTTATTCTCATTCTGCTTTCTCCTCAAAGCTTCCGAAGGTCCCTCGACTTCTTTGTAACCCTGGAATGGTTTCCGAAACACAGTCTTCTGTTTCCTAGGAGATGCAGCTGCTGAATTCGAGACAGATAGTCGGCGTAGATCCATTGTAGAACCACCAGGTCCCCCAGGTAAGGGACTAACCGACCGACTACCGGGTACAAAGTCGTCACCTAGAACCTTGACGAAGTTCGAAGGAAACACGCCGACCATGCGTTTGTCCCGGCGTAGACGACCTGTCCACCATGATCCATCTCCAGCGTTCAAACATTCAATAAGATCTCCCTCCACAAAACCCAAATCTCGTTTTGTTTCTCCACCCCATGAGTATACGGCCTGACACCAGCATGGGAATCGAGTAGGAAGAGCCGGTGCATCGGGAGCCATTGTTGCGAGGAATTGGCGCGCTATCGAATTAGAAATTGAAGGGTAAATAGGGAATGCGAAGGAGTACAGAAATCATAACATTGGATATTGACAAGAAAAAAAGTATTGTAAGATTTCAGATGCGACTGGCTTGCTTTGTGCGGAGTACGACAAACAATGCGGCACAATGGCCTAGTAACGAGCGACAGGGGAGGGGTGGGGGAATCAGCAGGCGGTTCGTCAGCATAAAGAGAGTCGTGAATCCATTCGTAAGCAGGTCTGAGTAACAGATAACTTCATAAAAAAACACAACCTCAATAGAGCATGTCTTTAATTGAGTATGTTGTTCTTGTTGCGGAGGGATGTTGTCGGTTGACGCCGCAGTTGAGTTGTTGCTGTTTACGTGTTGCCGCTTTGGGCCTAGCGCCGATCGGTAGGGCTGAGTCCCAAAGCGGAAGTCCGATATCAAATATAAAAATAGCTCCGATCAGATAGGGGGCGATGGCAGCCATGAAAACGCCAAACAGCCACTAGATATTCTGCACAGATCATCTGCCAGCCATGGCCTCCGTTTGCGGACAGCCCTTTGCTCGCACACGCGCACGGATCACCCAAAGCCGCCGAACAACCGCCTTTCCGCATCCAGCGCCTGGTGAGATTGTTCTTTGATGCCGTTGAGATCCAGGACGCCTGTTTCGCAGATGTAGCGATCAATATATCTGGCCGGAACCCATTCGAAGTACACGTTTCGTGTTTCCACCTTCGCTCGCCATACCTCTGCGTTTATGCTGCTCGCCAGCTGTTGTCCCCATGCATCCTCCAGCTCTCGAGCGTCATTGTCTTCTTCCTTATGCTCTTCCATCGCGCCGGGCCTTGAGATTTTATCGATATCCGATAATACAACCACAGACACTTTGTCCGACACCGCTTTAGCGCACAGCGCCGCAGACAAACTGCCTGTTTTGTTGCTCACGTCCCCACTATCGGATATCCGGTCAGCCCCAAGCAGCACGACATCGACGTCCTCCGCTAGGATCCCAACGCTAGCATCCGACGCAATCTCGATGTGCAATCGATCCCTGGCCTCGATAGCTTTTGCGCTCTGGACAAGATCCCTCGCCAATCCCACCCCTTCACAAAGCGGTCGCGACTCCATAATCCTCAACTGAATCATCAACCCACCACCACCCCTTCTCTCCGTACTTTCCATCTCCAACACACCCCTCAATGCCCCCCTAATCGTTGAACTATTACTCAACGTCAGAACTCTCACAACCCGTACGGTCCCCTCCAGTTCAATCGCTCCCTTCTCGTACAGAAACTCCCGTAACCCACCCGCAATGCCTCTCCTGGGATCACTCTCCTCCCTCTCCCTCAAATAATTCCACATCCTCTCAATCCCGTTAGAAATAGCACCCTCCCCATCCCCATGCCGCATTACCCCCTCCGCCCTCTCCAATCCCCTCACAACCGCCCTCGTAATCGCCGCATTCATACTCGGCCTGCCGTACGTAGCCAGAATCCACCCCGCCTTCCGACACGCCTCCCACCACCTCTCGACTGGCGAAAGCGACGAACCATGTCTTTCCCCTCCCCTCCGCTCCCCCGCCCTGATCTCCTCAACCAATGTGTTCCCAATACTTTGCGCAATGCGGACCAACGAACCCACAGCCTTTGTAGCTAGCTCTTTTGCGCCGCTTATATGGTCTGTTCGCAGGTCGAGGAGGGCATTGGAGAGAATCTCCTTGGCTTGCGGGTAGGCGGTCGGCTCCAGCTTGTAGGTTGGAGAAGTGGGGGGTGGGGTGGTGAGGTCTGGGAGGTCGAGTGAAGGTGTGTTGGACATATTGGTGTTGGGTGTTGGGTTGCGGGGTATTGGAGGGGGGTGTGAAACTGAGACGGGTGTGCAGGCAGGTGAATCGACTATCTAGCTAAGGTGAGTATAACACCCTCATTTGTAAATGTAATAGAATACTTTGTTGCTTTTCTTTGTAGGCGGTTTATTATTAGTAGTGTTGGAGCATGGAGTCTGGTGTGGGGTTATTTTCTGTCACAGGTGGGGAAGGCGGCCACGGTCAAGGTTCTGGAACCAAAGAACAACCATCGTCATTATCATGGTGGATAAGCTTATTTTTTAACTATAGGTTGTATAAATATTAGGTACCCTAGACAGGCACCTAGATATAAACCTAGATATATATCCGCTGCATAATGACGCGAAACCCCGTAGAAGGTTCTTTTAAGCTGCTATAGAAAACGAGATAAAATCGAATCGCCAAAGCAATTATAAAGACGAATTAGAGAGCAGGAAAAGTGAAAAGCGTTACATTGACAGTACCTGGCCCTGTTCATTCCTCACACCTGTATCCTAGAGTCCCTCTCGATGTGCAGTCGCCAACAAAGGACCTGTATAAAAAGCAAAAGAATACTGATATAAGGCAGACGCCAAAAGAGGAACCAAACATGGAGTCCTATAGCAAAAACACCGGCCCAAGCCAACTAACCAACATACTATCTTCCTCCTGTTCCCCAGCTAGCCGGTTAATTGGTACAACAAAGCCACACGCCGCCTATACAGTCTACATCTACTCACCCCTGCATAAAGACCTATCCAGCTATGCAATTGTACATGGATAAGCAAAGCGATAACAAATCATCCACCTACAAAGACAAAAATGGGAACCAAAACTGGCGTATACAACATGTATATCATCACAGTAAAACCAACACCAACACCATGACCAAAGAGATGATCCTCAGCATGGAAACCTCAACGCGCTCCCCCGGTGATTCCCACCCGCTCCAGCCCCACCAACATTATTCGGCCCTGGGCTCGCCGGCCGGCTAGCCCCCCACTTCGGACTACGCGGCTGCAAGCTCGTCGCCCTTGTCGACGGCCGATTCTTCTTCAACTCGCGTAGCTCCTCCTCCTTGCGATTCAGCATCTCATCCCTCGCCACCAAAGTCGTCTCCAGCTCCTCAATGCGCGCAAGGTGTCTTTGTTCATCGCTTTTTTGTCTTATTTGTTTTAGTTTGGTTAGGTCGCTGGCGGCCTTGGTCTTTAGCTCGCCCAGCTCTTCTTCAACCTGGCGGAGTTCCATGGCGGTCTGTGCAGCGGAGGTGGAGGCGTTCTGGTACTGGGTGCGTGTGTATTCGGATTGTGAGCGTTCTTGTTGCACGGTTCGTTGGAGGCTGGCGTTTTCTTTGGTGAGTCGGCGGACTTCTTCGCGGGCCTTTTCGAGCTCGGCATCTGTGCCGCCGCCTTCCTTTATGGTGTTTCGGGCTTCCTCCAGATCCTTGGCGAGGGCTGCTTTTTCGTCTTTGAGTTTCATGATTTCAATCTTCTGCCGCTCGAGGCGCTCAGAGGATTTTTGGTTGGTTTCGAGCGCTTGGTCGAGATCTTTGCGTAATTTATGATAGTTGTTGAGTCTGGTTTCGTAGCGGTGTTGGAGCTTAGAAAGACTAGTTTCGGTGGATTGGAGACGGGCTTTGGTGTTCTCTAGCGCTTCCTGCACCTGGCGAACTTCGAACTCCATTGCGTTCTTCGCTTGAACTAGACTCCGTTCGCTAAGGTGGGAGTTGCCTTCACCTTGGGTTTGTGTTTGATCCACCATCGATCCGCTTATGTGGGTGATATCTTGGAAAGGCGTCATTCTCTGTCTCTTTGATTGATTGGCATCCTCATCTTCGTTATCCTAAAAGAACGGTAGTTAGAGCCATGGACTTTCTAATTCATGAAATCAATTTACCCACCAACAGACGCTTCTGTCTGGAGGATGACATGGAACGCAGCTGCTCTGCTTCGGAAACAGGAGGGGTTCTCTCCGGCATCTCTACCGGTACCAACTCAACTGCTGCAAGGGGCCAAGCCCGAATGGAAGGATCCGCTTTCAAATACGACACGACTTTCTCCGCATTTTCTTGCACATCCAAAGCATCATCCTGGAGCTCTCCGGCAGTATCACTGAGATCTCGCGTATACCTAACAAGAAGACGGAGCTTATTAATTCCTGACGTCTCTGGCAAGCACCGTTCAATATGCTCTGCGGTATTGGAAACAAGCAGGCGAATAACAGGCAAAATATTCCCATTAGAAGCATGTTGTGTGCGTATTTGGCGAATAGCCGGATTTTCTGCGTCAAACGAATTATCCAAAGCTATAATCGCAGACGGGATTTTGTCTGGTTGCGTTATTCGATATTCATTTGCGGTTCGTACCGCGAAGCTGACTGGGCCTTTGCATAGAGGTACCTCGACATGACTTGAGGTATCCTCATTGGTTTGAGTACTCGTGAATTCCTTGCCTACAAGGTAATTTTCCACTACTTTCACCGCCTTATCTGTTCGGACCACGATGATTATGTGTAAATCATCGCTCGAAGCTGCATCAATAAAGTAACCTAGGAACTGAAACTTCGAACTCGAGTACTCGGCCCACGCGGCCTCCTTAACAGGGTTGGCACCCGTTGGGGCTGGTTGGTCGTTGAGGTCTGGGTGTGTCGTTATGTTATCCAATTTTTCGATCATCCTGCGTATCTTTGAGACAATAGTATCGTACTATATCTATGTGAGAAATCAGCTATTCCTAGAGCAATTTGAAAGTGTCACAAACCTCTGAACTGGAACTGCTCATGTTCGTTCCTAATGATGAAGATTCCTCCAAAAATTTTCCAATCGTCTTGCTTTCAGCCGAAAGGGTGATATAGTAATCGTCCTTTACTCTGGAATCCATAGAGAGCGGGACAGCAAATTCCATTGGTCCAAGCTGGATACCAGCGGGTTGTGGTTCTGGGGCCTCTTCTATAGTGGGCTCCGATTCAGCCACATGCTCGTCTGTAGGCTCTGCAGAGACATCTGGAAGTTCCGCGTCTCCGGCCAAATTTGGTAGCGCCTCTGCGAGCAGCTCTGCAGTTTCAACTGGATTCTCCATGGTGTAATGCAGAGCCTGTGGTGCGATAAATGCAGGGGCACTTTCTGTTGCTGGCGCCACATGAGCCGGATGAGTGGTGGGCTCTTTATCCATACGCACAGTTAGGGGAGATGCCCCATCTCTGGCAGGAGCAGGTTGTGACGGCTCGATATCTCCGGCAGAAGAAGGAGTTGCGCTGGCACTGACGGTTTGTGGCTCTCGGATGAGAGAACGTTCGTGTGCGCGAATGAATCTCATTTTCTCTCTAAAGCTTGTTCCCGGGTTATTCCGGCGCGCTTCCTCCATGCTCATAGGGGGATTAGGTGACCCGCTAGGGGTCGATGTTTCATTCATATTGATACTGGGAGTTGGTGGAATATCGGGTGCCTGACGAGAACTGTTGTCGGCTAAAGACTGTGATGGCGTGGATACGTGGATGGTATCGTAGTTACTGGTAAGAGGCCTGACTAATTTGTTGGCCTCGGAGCTCGAGGGCTGACTGGAAATATCTCGCTGTACACTTTCTGGAACAGTCGCAACACGCCTGCTTGGATTTGTTACGCGTCGTATAGGCGTTTGATAAACTAAAAGCCTGGAATTAGCGACAGCACGCGTGTATTTGAATGTATCTCGGGTTCTAGTTACCAGGAGACTCGTCTAACGGTGAGACTTGGGAAGAAGAATAGCAAACTGGGGTACGGGATAAAGTAGAATGACCAAGAGTCGGTCGAGAACGACTACTGCTCTGGCTATCCTGTAGCGACAGGCGTGCTTCGGGTGTCTCAGCTATCTCGAGCGTAGTCTCGCTGTTGCCTGAGGTGGAGTTTGCGTACCCTATGGAGGAATATGTTTGGATACCAGTATGGCGGCCCTGAATCCTCTGAAGTCGAGCCGATCCTGATGATTTTGAGTAAGATGTAGCCTGTGAGGGGTTTATAGAAAAATTTGCTGATGTGCTATTGGTTGATCCCGAAAACCTGTACTGGGGTGCCGGACGTCGGAGGCGGTCCAATAGCTCACTGCGCGTATTGGGTCGAACAAATTGAACAGAGCAATGGTTAGAAGATTCCCCTGATCCTGAGGTGGTAGCTTGTCGAGATTGTGTAGATAAACTGGAATTCTCAATGGGGCCCGTTGAACCAATTTGAACAGCGTTCCTAGTCAAGATCTGGTGTTGGCTTTGGGTAGAGACACCACCAGTTGATTGGGTGGGCTGATCGGAGCTGTCTGGACAATATAGGCTACCACTGAGAACAGAAGCTTGAGACTGGTTGGAAAGGGACTGGCTATCTGTAAAGATGGAAAAAGCAGTGCTTTGACTAAAGAGAGCTTGTTGACTCTCAGGTACCGTCGAGTGGGGACCAGCAGAAGTCGTCGAGGAAACAGGCACCAAAGAAGACTGCTGAGACGAGTCCCCAAATTTGTTGGCAGTGCCCTGTGTTCTCGATTTCTTATTCTCCCAGATTTGAATTGCAACGTCGTTTGCAAATTCCTTCGGTTCCTGGAGATGAGGTTTTAGCTTACAACTGTTGCCACAACAAAGACGAATCAAGCAGATACATCAACAAAAGTATGAAGAAACAACGCGATAATCAAGCGGGTTTAAAAGATAAAAAAGTGCAAAAGACAAAATACAGTTTCTGAGTAACACACATAGAATTGATGCATGTTAACTCAATACACAACTTACCCAAGTTGGTTCGTAGGGGCCTTCCCAAGCAATGAGGTACTTATCACTGGACTCCTCAAGAATACACTTTATGGGATACTCTTGGTCACTATTGACGGATACTGCGTCAGATAAAGCCAGTTGACTTTCTGATACTGTGGTAGTAGAGTCCTGGGTGCTGAGTGTGCTTTTAGATTTGCGCGATGATGACGATGAGACGGTATGTGCAGTGGTAGTAGTCTGTCCCGTCTTTCCCATTATGCACGGATGGAAAGGGGATAGCAGCAATCCATTTTAGCAAATAAAATAAATGAACGGTTAGACTGTAAAATAGAATAGGTGATATATCAGGCAAAATGCTAAATAAATGCAGAGAGGTCGTGGGAGGCAGAGCAAACGAAGGCGTAACTCTCCGAAGGGGAATAGGAATGGGATGATAATCGCAGCAATGGAACAGCGGCTGCTGACATAACGCGGTGCTTGTCCCACGTGACCGCCCTGCCGCCGAGTCCAATCCAACTCCACTCGAACACTTGTAACATGGATCACTTATTCTTGAGTTTAACACGTCTTGGGCTGCGGGAACTAAATCCAACAGAGTTTTGTGTTGTTCCACTCTGTGTTAGCTTCAAAGTATCACGGTCGTTGTTGTTATTCTTCATGTTCAAAGACTGGCGGCTGATATGACGACTGAGAAACATCCGACAACAAATCTTCAACATTCAAATAAAACAAAATAAAATCTATCAATGTGCCTAGGTATCGTCTATTCATCATAATTCATTAAGATATCGACTGCTCCGCCTTCCACGCCTCATAGTCGAACCCTACATCCTCCAGGGTTCGACATGCATGCCTCTCCTCCCCTTTTGAATTAAACACCTTCTTTATCAACGTGAATCGCTCACGAGTCCATCTCTCTTTCTCACCCCAGTATGTGCCTTCTTTGCCCCTACCATCATTCTCAAGTCCGGGTCGCCGCTCAGCCTTTGCAGCCCAATCATGCATCATGTTCAAATAATTAGCGTCGAGTGGGAACTGCAGAACGTGAAAAACTTTCCCAGTCCCGCGAGCAGCTATCTCTGCATCTTCCCATTCATACATTTCTTGCTTTGACGGAAGGCCAAGTCGACCGGACCAAACCCGCGCAATGACTGCACTCTGGTTTTCCGATATGGGGAAAGGGATGACTTTCTGGTTGAGGCCAGGGAAAACTAAAGTAGGTTGGTCGGAGTAGAACATTTGCTGATAGACACGGAGGGTTCTGCTTCCGTCTTCGACGACAGGGGGTTTTAATGAAGACAAAAATGCGAAGGAGTAGAAATATCCAGTGCAGAATAACACAGCGTCCACGTCTGTTTCAATATCCCCATTCTCAAACCGAACTGCTCGGTTATGAGTAGTTGGCGGCAGGAATTCTACAATCTGCGGATACTCCTTTTTGTCATCGACGGTCCCTGTCGCAAAATAGGACGGAGATCGCGAAGAAGCCAGAAGTGGTTTGCGACATGTTCTGCCAATTTGAGCTCCGATATCGACACCCGATGCAGAATTGCCAATAACGATAACTTTCTTGTCCCGAAACTCGGCGGGAGACGAGTATGTTTTGGAATGTGTGATTGCACCTGGATATGCCGTCTTCCACTCTGATATGCCAGCGATTGCGGGGACATGGGGGACACTATAATGCCCACTCGCTACCACAACAGCATCGTAAACGTCTGTCACCTGTATCCCACTCTCCAAGTGCTTCCTTGTCACTTCCCACGTCCCTGCCTCCGCATCCTCAAGTTTAACATCCACGACCTGGACCTGAAATTGTACCAGATGCTTGACCTCCGAACTGTACTCTTCAATATACCGCACCACAGCCTCAAAAGGAGGAAACAGCTGTGTATCTGCAGGAAATGACTGATCTGAAAACCGCATCAAGGTGTGAGGAATGTTCGTCTCTAGCCCGTCGTAGAGGGGCGAGATGAACGAAGCCTCCTTACAGTCCTGCTTCTCCGCTGACCGTGACTCTGACGATTTCGTCGAATAATGCCAGGCAGGCTCTTCAGCGGGTAAATGCGGGTTTGTCTGCGGGATATCTACAGAAGTATGTCTCTTGTCCTCAGCCGCCGAGTAGTTCCATACCCCGCCTACCTGACTTCGCTGCTCAAAAATATCTATCTTTGCAAAGCATTTTTCAGCGAGGAGGTATCTACGAGATAAGCGTCAGTGCCTGATAATAGCAAACACAGACTTCGAAGTTGACATTGTGATATAGTACCTACTTCGCCGCAGTTAGACCAGACGGCCCGGCACCGATCACTGCTATCTTGCGGATCAGGTGGGGTGAAGCGGGTCGCATCGTTCCGCACGAGGGTATATGCCGATTTCCTGATTACTCGGCTAGGGCAATTTGAAGTGATATGATGGTCGTCTTTCGCTCTCAGAGTCAGCACATATGCGCGCAAGTCATGCTCATCCCGCCGCGTTCCATCGCCATCGAGTCGGCAAAGGAAGGTTGGGTTTGCCGGCCCCGTGTCGGCACGGCAAAGTCCCGCAGCGACCAGCGCCCAAACAGGGAATGATCGCCGGGTGGCAGCCGGGGTCACATCATTGGCGGGACTTACTCGGTAATCGCGGGAGATATTCGGTTTTACTGCGGCTGGCTTAGCGTCAGCCTGTCTGACTAACCAATAGTCACATGACCGGTTTAGATAAGATAAGCACATGCCGAGGTCCACATCGACCGTTTGTCGCGTCAACAACTCAAGTTCATTCAAGTTGATACGCGGTCACAACGAAGAGGATCACTCTGCAACCAGCAACTAATTGATTATTATTATTATGATGTTCACGATATCAACACTAACTAAGCAAGGACTAAATTATATCCATTGAAGAGGATAATGCCACCACGTTCTCAAGCAGGCCTCCATTCATAATGATGCGCCCCCTTAGCCACCTTCCCCGGATCCTCTCCCACAACCCCCGACCTATCATAATTATGCGCTCCAAAAAAGTCCAATTCCGCTTCCATAAACTGCGTAGGCAGTATCCTACTCCCCTCATACTTCAAATACTCCAAGCTAGCCGACAATGACGGGACGTGACAATCCGCCTCGACCGCCGTCAATACAACAAGCTTCAGCGAGTTATAGTGCTCCGTAAGAGCAGCCGATACCTCATCGATGAGCTTAATGTTCATAATACCGGCGCCAGACGTCGCTGCAGGCATCAGCAGATCGGATATGTATTCTTCCTGGATGATGCATCCGGCACGCCAGATCTTTAAGCAATCTCCGAGATTCACGTCCCACTTCTCATCACGAGAGGCGCGCGCGATGAGTTCCAAGCCTTGACAGAAAGAGCATAGGAATGATGAGTATACAGCCTTGCGGAGCGTCTCAATGAACGCGTCTGCGTCCTTTGCCGCTTCCATCTTCTTGGGCGGCGGCATTTTGAGCTTATCGGCAACTAGTAGCCTCTGTCTGCGATTGCCGCTGGCGACTCTGAGAAAGTGGCCGGTAGCTATGGTTGGTGCAGATACGTGGCGATTTGCCGCTTCCATGACGGTCCAATAGAGGGTTCCTTCGGTACTGTCATCGTCCTGAACGACTTTGTCCAAGACATCGTCAAGGACATAGCCTCCTGTTTTGCTGGCGGCTTCGCCATGCTTGTCTCCTTCGGGCGTCTTCTTTCGCTGACATATCTCCGACCCAATTTGCACGAGGTATGTGTTGCGCAATTCTCCCTTCTCATTCCATTTCTCAAATATTTTTCCGATCTGGTCGTAGGGTAAGCCCAGTCCAGAATGCAAAATCTCCCACGCCTCACAGACGGTTGATAGCATTCCATTCTCAATGCCGTTGTGGACCGTCTTAACATAGTGTCCTGCGCCACGGGGACCAATGTTGGTAACGCAGGGCTCTCCCGTTCTCGCGTCTTTGGCAGAGAATACTTGCAATAGTGGCAGTACCACGTTGATAGCCTCCGGATCACCTCCAGCCGACAAACTGGGCCCATGTCTTGCTGATTGATATCCTCCAGACACTCCCATTCCAACCCAGCTAACTCCTTTCGACTCCAACTCCCGCTGTCGCCTCTCCGTATTCCGGTAATGCTCGTTCCCGCCATCTAGTATGATATCACCATTTTGCAAGTCATCTTTCATCATTCCCAACACAGAGTCTGCAGGGTTTCCATGCGTGATGGAGAAGAGAAAGACTCTCCTTTGCTTCCCAGAAACAGTGGCACCCTTGACGCTGTTCGCGAATTCGTGGACGTCATGAAAACCGGTGATTTTCCCCTTTAGTGACTTTTCATCTTTGCTCATGGACATTGCTTCATCTACATTGGAGCTTTTTGCGTCCCAGAGTGAGATGTTTATGCCAAGCTCTGAGAGGCCGAAGGACATCATCGTGCCCATGTTGCCGGCACCGACGATCCCGATGTGCTGGAAGGGTTGGGAGGAAGCCATTGTTAATAACCGATTATAAAAGTTTAACACTCAAATTCGGATTTTTATAAAACTGATTTAGGATTCAATTGCTAACATAGTAGCTAGGAGTTGCTGCTCATGTCTCAGCATTTAGATGTATGCAATCCGGAATTCGAGGTGTGACGTCATTCAATGTAAGTTTAGGTACACGTCGAAGGTAAATACTCAACGGCGTGAAAACTTGTTCTTTAGTTCAGTTTATGGGCCATACAAAAGCAATACTCGTTGAAACCAATGCATTGGCCATGCGCGAACGATCTTGACGCAGCTTCGATGAGATATAAGAACTGTGACGCCAACATAACTCTCAAGACAAGAGAGCAGCGAGCTCATGCAACCGGTGCTACACATGACAATAATAAATTGCCTATTGTGAATAACTTTTCATGTCTCAGCGAGGTTCTCAGATTCGTTAAACATTATCCCAAAAAGAAAAAGAAAAAGCAAGAAAGAAACAGAAGAAACAGAAGAAACATAAACAAAATGTCTCAAATACCTCTCTCCTTCGCAACATGCTCCATCTCATCTGCCGACCCAGCTTCAAATACTTTACCTAAGAAACTCGAAGCAATTGCATCCGCGAATTTCTCTGCAGTTGAACTGGCGTTTCCCGACTTGCAATCTTTCGCGAGCCAGCTTCTCCATCGAGATGTTGCTGCAGATGATTACAAGGATCTTTGCACTGCAGCTCGTGAGGTTGCCTTGATATGCCATACTCTCAACCTAAAAGTGATGATGCTGCAGCCCTTTAGCAACTTCGAGGGCTGGCCACGAGGATCCAAAGAGCGCGAGGACGCGTTTGCAAGAGCAAAAGGGTGGATAGAGATCATGGAGGCGTGCGGGACGGATATGCTGCAGGTGTGTATTTGGCAATTTTTTCTATCTTGGCTAACCGCCTGATGTATCTCACACCATCGCCAGGTTGGATCCACAGACTCTCCCGCAGAGAAAATGACCACCAAGCGTGAAGACATAATCTCAGATCTCCGCGAGCTAGCCGATATACTGCGCGCGCTCAACATGCGTCTCGCCTATGAAAATTGGTGCTGGTCCACGCACGCACCCACGTGGAAAGATGTGTGGGACATTATGCGCGAAGTTGATAGACCGAATATCGGCTTGTGTCTCGACACCTTCCAGACAGCGGGCAGCGAGTGGGCGGACCCTACGAACCCATCGGGGCTGATCGAGAACGAGACGGAAGGAGGGGAAGTAGTCGGCAAAGATAGCTTGAACAGAAAGTTCAAGCAGAGCCTCGACGACCTGGCCAAAACAGTGCCGGCTAACAAGATATATCTCTTGCAAATCTCAGACGCGTATAAACCTGAACCCTCACCACTGAAGAAGCGGGATATTGATGGTATGAGGCCGCGGGCATGGTGGAGCCATGCGTTCCGCCCGTTTCCATATCAAGGGGGTTACTTACCGGTTGAGGATGTGACGAGAGCAGTGTTGGAGACGGGGTTTAGGGGGTGGTTTTCTGTGGAGGTTTTTGATGCCGGGCCGAGGGGGAAGGGGAAGGTGTATGATATGCGTGAATTTGCGGGTGAGGGGAAGAGGAGTGTGGATGAGTTGATTCGGAGGTGTACTGTCGGTTAATCAATTTTTGCAGACTTTGCACTCTGTATGATACTTTGTCAATTCGTTGTCCCAGTCTTAACGATATACTAGGGGCTGGGATCCTGCTTGAATGACTTTTAACTTGTCCTGATGTTGGGTAGGGTTGGCTCCTGATGGATTCGAATGAGGTTTGCGCTGCAAATAGTAGTAATTAGTGAACACGTCTAACGAGATATTGATTTTAAACAACCGCTGGTCGTTCCCGGGCTTGCAGTCCAGGGGGCGTTGGTTGAATTCTCGAGATAGTGGATGGTTCACGTGACTCCGCCGCGCCCGCGTCCGCTCGGCGGGTCCTTCTTGCAGCTTGGCTTTGTTGGCGACGTCTGCCTGTTGATATCAACGCCGTTTCACTCAAAGCTGTTGGTTATACAGCATACGACTACTAGCCAAGCTGTATAATAGCTCTCTTTATTCGCCATGACCCGTGGCATCATGATAACTCCACGATAGCCATCTCTGCGCTTCCATCTTCGGTCCAAAGAGTCACCGTACCGGACGTCATGGAGCTTCCCGCATCCACGGACGGGGCCAGCCCCCTAGCCTCCACCACCCCGACCCCGCTCGCACAGCTCTCCCCCTCTCTCGAAGATCTTAAGCAACGACACGTCCGTGCCGTAGTTATATTACTATGGCCTTACTCGTCCTACACAAAGCAGTCTAGCCTGCTCCTCTCTGAACCTGATTTCAGGCTTCGAGACAGGAAGGGTCAGGTCAAGGTCAGTTTTCGGGATGAATGTGCGGAAGCGGTTGCCAAGGCACAGATAGGTATCGGGGATACTGTTGTTTTGGGACTTGAAGGGGCTCGCTGGCAGAATCACAATGCAGATGTTGGGACACCGGGGAGGGGGATTGATTGGGATCTCGCGTTTTCGAGTCGTTTACTACTTGAGGTATGGATGCTCTTCGGGTATTGCATCGGGCGAAATGGGGTCACGATTGGCTTACGTGCATTCTAGGTATACCGTGACTTGAAGCTGGTTAGAACCGTCGAGGTTCAAGCTCCGCGGAATGGAGGACGTGATGTTGACGGTGTAATCCCCACAACACCAACTCGGTCACCCTCGACGCCACAACTGCAAATCAGCGGAGAGGCTGATAGGCCTCCCCCACCCGACAATTGGTCCTCACCCGCGTTTTCTCAGAAGTTCAGCGCATCCTTTGGTCCCCTTTCCAATTCCGCGTTTGATCCGCTTGCTGAAGAAGATGGGTATATCTGGGGTAAGGGGCGAAAGCGGACAAAGTTTGGAAGGCCTAGTAGTGAATGGGTATTTGTTGATACGCCGCCCAGCCCGCCGCCAGCTACAACCGACACATGGGAGGATGAAGACCTTGATCTGGAGGACCAGGAGGATGTCACAATGGAGGAACAGCCGTCGCAAGGCGATACCGTTCCGAATACGCAGGAGATAGTACAAGTGGAGGATGGAACTCAAGAAGTCGAAACTACGCAAGTTTTGGAGCCATCCAAACTTGTATTTCAAACTGAAAACATGGATGGCTTGACTTCTCCGGCGGGAAATGGTATCTCCGAGACTGTTCAGATCACCTCTGGACATTCGCAGACCCAGGAAGGCACCGCACCATTTTCTCAAACAGCAAGCTGGGGCTCTATGGGATCTCATCAACCTACTATTACCCCCTTTACTTCGTTTGGCAACTCATTTGAACAGCAACCCATGTTCAATCAACAAGGAGTTGCCACCCCACGATTGCGGCCGACTTTGTCACCCGGTGCTTCAATTATCTCTCCTCTTGAAACATCATTGGCGGGTACGATAAGCAGCCTACCGCCATCCCGTAGTCCCTTGTCTAGCCAGCTTCCAGTGGAGGATAGCACCTCTCACCAACCAGTTGCGCAGGCAACCGTTGTTGAATCAGTTGTGAAAGGAACTGCTTATGAAGTGGAATATAGAGGCGAGGCTACGGTAGATGAAGATCAGAACCTGGATTATACGCCTGGACAGCGACTCAATCATGTCGAAAGCTCACCCTCCCTTTCTCCGACTTCGGTCGTTGAAACCGATGGACGAGGACCCGATCATGCTTATCAGGTTGAAGAAGTTGATGAGCAAGAGGGTTTGGATCACGAAGCTATTACAGTCAGCCAAACGGTGTTAAATACTGCTGTGGAGAAGGAAGAAGTAGATATAACGGACTTGGACGAAGTCGAACAACATACTGATTCAGAGTTGTCTGACCGTTTCTCGCGGCAGGGCGACGGGATGGAGCGTCAGTCGGTCGATATTGACGGTGATGGCGAAGAAGATCTAGAAGAAACTATGGAGGGGGAACTGCGGGAACCACCTTGGGAAGGTTTTGAGCAGGAGGGAGGGGAGGAAGCCGAGGAGCAATACGAAGGAGGAGAGATTGAAGGGGTATCTGAAGAGGAGGCAGAGGAAGGACACGGAAGCGAAATACAAGAAAAGCTTGAGGCAGAGTCGGGGGAGGAGCTGGAGGAAGAGAGTTCAGAAGATGGGATGGAGGAGGAAGTTGAAGACGTTATAGAGGAGGAGATGGATGAACAGGATGAAGAGGATGAGGAGGATCTAGAAATGTACTCCGGCGATGAAATGGGACATGTCCCTTCTGTAACCTCATCACGATACGAATCTGAAGGAGCATCTGGTGGTTATTCGGAGGCTGGATTGGAAGAAGATACCTTCCCGCCACGAGCAAGTTATCCCGCTGTCCCTCGTGCTCCCCCTGAAGTTATTGTCATAGATAGCGATGACGAAGATGAAGTTGGCCCTGCGGTCTCGACTGGTCCATCTCAAGAGGAACTACATCATTCGAATGCCGTACAGGAGCCACATGTTGAAAGGACGACACCGCCAACTCAGGAAGCTATCGCTGCCGGTTTCGAACATCAGGTTGAAATGAATGGGACTTCCATGTCAGAGGCAGCAGACCATACGGTCGAAGCTGTATATCACAGTGAAGCTGAGGTGTCCTTGCCGCTGCACAACATTGGCCCCGTTGGCTCTGAGGCCACACCTGAATTTAACCAGACTTCGCGGTCAGAAGCGATGGGCCTAATGGCAGAAAGCGCGCTACATGCGGAGGCTGAGTCTACTGCACCAGGCGGCGAGAGCGAATACACTACTGGTTATAAGTCAGAGGAAGTAAATGACTACCACCGTACAAGCCCGTCATTTTCTCCGGACCCCATGTCGGGGGCTGAACGGGAGGGGGATTCCTATTCCTCTGATGAAGCTGACGCAACTGCTATTGATCCTCAATTATATGAATCAGAAAATCAGAAGAGTCCGGCAACAGTTTCCGAAGCTCGAGGCAGTGTTGATCCTGGACTTTCTCTGGACGGTGCAGCTGATGCCTGGCATGAGCCAAGAATTCTAGTATCCCCAGATTCGAAAGGCAGACTTATAACACCCTTGGAAATCCAGGAGTCTACAGATATCCGGTCTTCACCTCCGCCGTCAGAGGCTCTTTCAGAGGATGACGATCTTGTCACTTCCCAAATATTTCGCGATATGGAGCAGGCAGAGCGCAGAGAAGAGCCCCAGATAGACAGAAAGCTTGATGCTGCTGATGGTACGACTCTGATAGAAGCTTCTGAGTCTTTGTCTCATCATGACAGGCCTGAGGGTCAACTTGGCCAGGATATACCGAGCCATGCCGATACTTCTGAACTGGCGTCACCCGTCTCCCACTCTACCGATAGGCGGGGTTCAAGTCCCGCTGGCGATGCTGGTGTTCAGGATAACACAAAGGATGAGGCGAATATGCCAAGTGGGAAGGCTGCCGAAACTGCTATCGCAATGCGAGACACTGCTATGGATGCTATACCTCAGCCGAATATGAATGCTACCGGCCTCCGCAGCCGTTTTTCCTATTTCTTTCCCTTGGCCACTCTGGCTGATAACTTCAACAATGTCACTGACACAATATCCGTTGTCATTTCATGTTCACGAATATCGCAAGCTAGCAAAGGCCCCCGGGAATATTACACAACACTGCGTCTGACAGACCCCTCCATGAACGGAATAACCGTAACTGCGCAGATTTTTCGAAAGGCCAAGTCCTCGCTCCCTACTGCCGAAAAGGGGGATGTGGTTTTGCTTCGCGACTTCAAAGTTCAAAGCATGGATCACAAAATGATGCTTCTCAGCATGGCAGCTAGTTCATGGGCTGTCTTTTCCCAAGGTACCACGGACGGCGTCCAGATGAATGCTTCCCCCGTTGAGTTTGGCGAAGAGGAGCAGCGATACGTTTCCGCCATCCGCGAGTGGTACACAGAGGAGGGCGAGGAGCTGGCCGGGAAACATGAACATCTGACGATGGCACGTGAGGGTACTGAGACAACCGATTCTGTTTCCAGTGTAGCCAGTACCAGCCCTTCTGCCACTGGCAAAGGAAGCATTTTCAAGAAGTACGCGCGGCCAAAGAAACGTAGACATCGCCGGATTACGATTCATGAGCTGCGGGATGGGAGGCGGTATGCCGAGGTTGGGTCGCCGTCTGATAAGGAGATTATTCATGAGTTGAGGGACGGGACTGTCTATGCTAATTTGTGATTTTCATATCTGCGGTTAGGTTATTATTCTTGTATATATATTTTGATATGATTTCCTTTTTGTCGTCTGATGGAGAGCGAGGACTCTCTTGGTCGCCTTGACAGGATAACTTTTTCTTAGGTTTGCATGGGTTTGGAGCTATCTTTGGGTTTTGACTGGGTATCCAGGATATATAAATGGAGAATACTAGTTCAATCACTTTCCATGACACTGCCTATTATATCATCTAGTTTTTCTTCTTGTCATGTTCATCATAGCCTTCAAGTTGCATCGATGGGATTAGCCGCGACTTGCGCTTAAATCACATGACTAAACAGCTAACCCGAAACGGTTACTCTCACTTTTCCCACGTCAAAACCGCGAATTTTCTTTTCTTCCTCTTCTTCTTTTTCCTTTTTTCTTTCTTCAACAGCAAAGACCACCAACTCAAATCATCACCAGTTTGGCAATCTTCTCTACTGCTCTGGCGATTCCGATGAGTGCGTCGAGATCAAACTAATATTTTTAAATATTGGTCATAACCCACTTCTAAAACCATCATCACGAGGGCTCCGCAAGGAACTGCCATGATGCGGTGATGACCTGATAGCTGGGACAATTCTCTTTTTTCTCTTTCTTGTTTAGGATATTGGGGATGTGCTCATTGATTGATGGAGATGATGAGAAGGAGCGGCTCATCCCTTGTGTCGAATGCCAGTCCAATCCGTCATCGCCCGGTCTTCAGGCGGAGTTGGGAATGAATATACTAACCGTGAGTTTACACCAGCTCCTTCATCCTTCCTCCCACCTTTCCTTTCCCTATATAAACCTACGTTCGGGACGGGATTTCAGGAATGAAGATACTTGACAGCTCTGGTAATCCGAGGGGCTCAACCGCGCAACTACACTCGGACCAAAACATGACCGGGCCGCTGGTAGAGCTTGAGGTAGTACGGCAAAGTCTGACTTTTTATGGGACGAAGATTATGGTAATTGTTCAGTTGACTTGGAAAGGGTTGGATGGCAAGGCTAACAGGTTTCTTTTGATGGTGATTAGGCTTGGTTCGCTGTGTTGGATTGGGTTTGGTGTTCAATAAACGGTTTCCAAGACAGGATTTGTTGCTTGTTGATGCCCTTAGGATCGGAGCTGCCGAGCTAGTAAAATTGGGATGTTATGAGTGTTTGACCGGGTGCTGGGGGGATCTGATGCTGCCAGCTAAGGAGTGTGCTCGCCCATAATAGATAGTGCTTCGTAGACTTAAATTATATGTCATCTTTACGTTATGCTACACTTTTCATGGATCAATGACTTTCTGAATCACCACGCAACCTTCATTGTATCCCATTTTGATGTTGATATGTAATTCCAGTGTATGTATGCGCGTTTTCTAATAAGAGTTTCAAGTTGTTATCAGGTAAGCACGCATATAGTCATCATTCCACCTCCGGCTTTAACGTCATCACCTTATAGTTGCCTCCGTGCACAACGACTACCCGCTAGCTAGAATGACGTTTTCAGCGGACGAGAAGAGCTACCGGCATGTCAGCCTGAAGACCAGGTCGTCCCGGTCAAATCATGTTTCCATTGTCGCTGTTGGGGCGGCATGTATCGTCCTAGCGTGGCTCATTTTGTTCACATCAACCACAGCACCATGGAAGCTGTTCCGTTACGGTTGCAGACATGCATCAGCATCTCCTGTTGACCGGATACTGCGGGCTGCGCCTTTAATTGGTGAGAATAGCACTTAATAAAACGATAGTAGGAACACTTGTGTCAGCACGACCGGTGCTAACATTACTCGATAGATGGACATAACGACTTCCCAATCTTTATACGCGCATTCTACAAGAATGATATATACCAGAAGAATTTTTCTGATGAGATAGAACTCCCAGGCCAGGTTGACTTCCCCCGCCTGCGGGCGGGCGGGATTCGAGGCCAATTCTGGAGCGCATTCGTTGAGTGGTGAGCAAACAACACCTATCTACACCTATTATTGGAAATGAACATGCCCCCTCACATCTCATCCAGCCCCAAAGACTCCGGCAACTTCTCAGACGAAGTCTACCAGCAATCCGTTCACGACACCTTCCAGCAAATAGACCTTGTCCGCCGCCTCGCAAAAGAATATCCCCAGCAACTTTCCCTCGTCTCTTCCGCCGACGAAGTCTGGTCCAACTTCGCAACTTCCAACTTGATATCAAGCTTCATAGGTGTCGAGGGTCTTCATCAGATCGGCAACAGCGCCAGTATCCTGCGCATGTATCATCGTCTGGGCGTCCGCTACGTAACTCTAACCCACAGCTGCCATAACAAGTATGCCGATAGTGCCTCCCCAGCACACCGGCTTCATCACGGTCTCTCACCCGCCGGTGAAGCTATGGTCCGTGAAATGAACCGACTAGGCATGATGGTCGACCTAGCGCATGTGAGTAATGATACCATGCGTGATGCCCTGCGCGTTTCTTCCGCACCGGTGATCTTCTCGCACTCGTCTAGCTATGCGATGTGCGCACATCCGCGAAACGTGCCGGATGATGTGCTGTTACAACTGAAGAAGAATGGGGGCGTGATTATGATTACTTTTTTCCCCGAATATACACGCTGCGACGATTATACCAAGGCGTCATTGCAGGATGTCGCGGATCATATCCAGCATGTTGGCGAGCTCATTGGGTACGACCATGTTGGGCTTGGGTCGGATTTTGATGGCATGATGAATACAGTGCGAGGGTTAGAGGATGTTTCGAAGTATCCCGACCTCCTCGAGGAATTGCTGAGGCGGGGGGTGTCCGAAAAGGAGTTGGAGGGGGTGGTGGGGGCTAATGTGTTGAGGGTGCTGAAGGAGGTGGAAGTTGAGGCGGAGAGGTTGAGGGATGTGCACCCTTTGCAGGACAAGGTTAAGGAGTTGCTTCAGTGAAGGGTCGTTTGGTTTATGGTTTGCTCTGCTCTAGGGGATGAAGACGGGGTGTGATTACGGGGTACGGCCACAATCGACCTTGAGTACAGGCCGGTCATGTTTCCTGAAGCGGTTCTCAGCAAGCCCCTTGAGTCGTTTCTAACTCCCGTAGCTCCATTGCTTATTTGATCTTTGACCAAACGTCAGATGGCCTTGACGGGCTCTCGGAAAGCGACGATAATTCCATTAATTCGTTTCGGAACCATACAGACCCCGGGATTGGCGAGACATTCGTTTTCGAATCTTTTATTTACTCAAACTACGCACCATACTACGCTCCCTGGTGGGCCGTCTCATCAGGCTAACACTCTGCTGAGATATATCATATGCACGTGTATTTGGAGTAGAACATCACTTTCACCACGGAATCAAGCACGATATTTGACACAGCAACTCCAAATCTCATCTTTACAGTTTAACACGCCCACCTTTCAACAGCCGCCACTGCTCGGCCTTGAAAGGAACGTACTTGTTTCCGCCAGGTGGAAGCCAGTATAGACTACCACGCGAGCCATTTTCCTCTATCTTATCCAAATCGACCCCTTCAGCTCTTAGTTTACCTTTTTGCAACTTCATTGTTCCCGTTATCTCAAACTCGGGCACCACACGCAGGAAGATTGGCACTGCATATCGTGGCAACATCCCAATCGCGTATTTGGCTAATCCAGTGAAGTCAAAAGTCTCAACCGTCACGCCCTCCGCTGGTACAATTGCTGCACACCCGGCCCGCCCGTCTGCATGGGGAACCTGAACACCGTAAACGTTTGTTTCGGCAACGTGCCCAAACTTCCCCAGCACATCAGCGACTTCGTTCGTGCTCACATTCTCGCTTTTCCATCGGAATGTATCTCCCAAACGATCCACGAAATAGAGACAACCGTCCGGATCTTGACGCATCATATCTCCCGACCGAAACCACATATCCCCCTTCTCAAACGCGTCCCGTATCTTCCGCTTGTCACCCGCCTCCTTGTTCTTGTAGTATCCTGTGAAGACCGCATCGGGTGCTGCGGGGTCCATTCTATACAAGGTCTCCCCGGGCTCACCATCTTTGCATGCAATTGCGAACCCATTGTCTCCCCGTTGAATCTCCTGGGTCACGACGTCTATCTTTACGCGCTTTTCGTTGTTCCCATTCATCCATCTCCAATACGAGCCGCGTACCCCGATAGCACCACGTCCGAAATCTCCTCTGTTAGCATTGAAGTTAGACCCTATCCCGTCAGTAGCCGCGTACAGCTCGTTTATCGTTTCAATACCAAATCGTTGACGGAAAGTTTCCCACACATCCGGTCGCATGCCATTTCCCCAGGCCATCTTCACATTGTGCTTCTTGTCTAGTGAGGCAGGGGGTGCGTTGACGAGATATCGGCATAATTCTCCGACATACTGTATAATATCTGCCTGCGAATTGCTCACCTCTGGCCAGAACGTCTTGTGGCTGAATTTGCGACCGAGAACCACAGTTGAGCCGGCATATATTGATGGATTGACACAAAGGCCGTGGGCTGCCCCGTGGTAAAGTGGTAGACAGGTGTACATCTTTGTCCCAGGTTTCAGGTCTAGGTACCTAGCTATTCCTCGAGATGTTGCAGTTTCCTTATGGCGAATCATCCTTGTCGCCTTTGGCAAACCGGTTGTTCCTTTAATGAATATTAGCATACCGAAAACGACATTTAGCAATGAACTAGGTTCATACCAGAGGTATATAACAACGACGCCAAATCCTCCATCCCGATCCCCGCTCGCCTCTCCTGAAGGATCGGCGTGGTATCCTTCAACGACGCAATAAAGTCCGCATCATAATATATCGTCCGTACATTTTCCTTCTTAAGCTCCTCCTCACAAGGCCTCACCAAGCCTTCTATCGCCCGATCCGCAAGCAAATACCTCGCCTCACAAAGCTTAACGCAGTGCACCAACGGCGTCGCCGTAAGATTACAGTTAATAAACGACGGACATGCAGCAATGGACTCCAACCCGTACCACAGCAGCAGATACTCAGGCGAATTCCCGCCATCTAGCGCGACCAGCTCGCCCCGCTGAATCCCCAACTCGTTCATCAGCCAGTTACCCACGCGATGCACATCCTCGAGAAACTGCTTGTAGGTCCACGAACGGTCTTCGAATATTAGAAACAGGTGATCCTTGGTTTCCCCGCTTGCGTGCTCTTCCAGAAAATGATATATGAGGGTTTTGTCCTGCTGCCAGCGCTCCATGAGAAATTGCACGGCGTCCTGCGCTTTGCCAGAGATGGAGCCAGCGGTGAGGTCATGGCGGATTAGGTATTTGGCGTCGAGGTACGCGGCTGCTGCGAGCGTTCCGGCAGCGGTAACCGCTAGGTTTGCTACTGCGCCGGCTGTTGGTATTGAGGTCGGGTGGGATACAGGATGATTTGCTTTCAAGGTTGGTCATAGCTTACATGGCATCGTGAGATATATAGGGACCGGGGCCCTTCATTCACTCGGGGGTATTGAGGAAGTAGGATATTCCACGGGGCTAAGGAAGGCCTTATCGCGAAAGTGGCAGATTAAAGCTGAGGAACAAAAAGTTTGAGGATGCGATGCAAATACCAGTTAGTTATTGGAGTTCAGGAACTCAATGGCTTTCCTCGCCCCCGTCGAGTCTCGGTTACTTCTAGACAGAGAGATAAATGCTCGGGTATCTATCTCCGGACCAAAATTTCTTTCATGAACTTGAACCGGAACAAGCAACGTCACACTCCCAGCTTTTCTTCCGTCATCCAAAGACAAAGAGGATGTCTGGATACGCCAAAGTGCCTTCTTCCCCGCTTGCAGTCGGAAGTAGAGCAAGCACCAATCCCCGCCCCCGCAACTTCAAGCTCAAAGCTCGTATCTCCATCAGGCGGATGTAAGTTCTGTCCTTGCACAGCGTCCACGTTATTGTGCCGAGGCAACATCTCGTAGTTACGGGCTATATCGTCAATAACGGTGGATGCCGCAAAAATCGGGGTATAGCCGATCTCCAATTGCATTTCCCCGCGTTTTTCTTTTTTCTCTTTGGCTGGCGTCATTCTGCTTGAATAAGGAGCAGCGGTCTTTACTGTCTATGGTTAGCGGATGTTGCTAGCTTGCGGGGAGGCGCGAGAGGAGGGGAACGTGATTCTTGTATGGCCGCAGGACTGGCAAAACGAGGAGTGGATTGAAGAGCTCCGTTCTCTGGATGTTTGCAGACATTCTGTAATTGATATAAGTTTTGATCAACCATCAATTACGAAAGGCGTTGATTGGAGAAGCAATACTGCTATAATCCTCTCACCGACTCATGCTTTTCGGGGATAGTCCTTCTTAGAAGCTCCGTGATGTGAAATTGCCAAGGGAACCATTGAAGCTGGAGACGTCGCAGCATTAGACCGCGGGAATGTTGCTAATTATTGACTCGAATCAACTCAACTTCAGCTGCGGCTTTGTAAGCATTGCCCACGGGCCGCAGTGTAAGTTAACTAACTTAACGTAATTCCACACCGAGTCGGCCACCACACCGAGTCGGCCACCAAAATCAGAATAGCATCACCAACCAGTTTTTAATTCAAATTATCTCAACACCACAACGCTCAATTAAATTAAATTAAATTACACGCAGTTGAGGACATCTTAATCTTGTATGCCCGACAGTATTACAATTGCTGCAGCGTTGTGGAGCTCGTCGGCGTGGAGCAGGCTCAGATGGCGGGAGCTCACAGGGTTGAATAACTGGCTGTTCAACC